>CM042262.1:34250762-34538262 GCA_023566225.1 Romanogobio albipinnatus
GTCTGTCTGTCTGTGTGTCTGTGTGTGCGTCTGTGTGTGTGTCTGTCTCTGTGTGTGTCTGTGTGAGTGTGCGTCTGTGTGCGTCTGTGAGAGTGTGTGTGTGTCTGTCTGTCTGTGTGTGTGTCTGTCTGTGTCTGTGTGTGTGTGTGTGTGTGTGTGTGTGTGTGTGTGTGTGTGTGTGTGTCTGTCTGTCTGTGTCTGTGTGAGTGTGTGTGTCTGTCTGTCTGTGTGTCTGTGTGTGTGCGCGTCTGTCTGTGTCTGTGTGAGTGTGTGTGTGTGTGTGTCTGTCTGTCTGCGTGTGTGTCTGTGTGAGTGTGTGTGTGTGTCTGTATGTGTGTCTGTGTGTGTGTGTCTGTCTGTGTGTGTGTGTGTGTGTGTGTGTGCGCCTGAGTGTGTGTGTGTGTGTGCGCCTGAGTGTGTGTGTGTGTGTGTGCGTGTGTGTGCGCGTGTGTGTGTGTGTGTGTGTGTGTGTGTGTGTGTGAGTGTGAGTGTGTTCAGTAATGTTGTACGGACCTTCACCATGGTGCAGACGGGATGGACTCGGTTCAGGTTCTTTATGATACTCTCGGTCAGGTCGGCCACACTCAAGCCAATGGCCCAGTTAGTGTAACCCTTCAGTCGGATCACCTCATAGGCACTGCGGTGAACACATGATCAAAGTAGCACATGCTTTATAGGTACACTCACTTCTGTCTGAATGCCTGTTTTCAACCAAACTGAATTATAGACGATATTTATTTGTGAGATGATAACTAGACATAAATCATGCAATGCAGTGAAGTCACGTGTGGTCAGTGTCGCACACTATTTGAAATGTTTATTATTCCATACGGCATAACGATTGACATTTTTAATAAACTGCATGGTATGTATTTTGGATGCTCTATTCTTTAATGAGGATTAAGAACTAAGAGATTAACTCATAGACGTACCTGTCCACGACCTTCTTGTGCGTATCTTTCCAGTTCTCTCTGTCCGTGTCTTTGCCGATGTCAGGATTGAGTGACTGCAGACTGACTCCTGCCACATTAGTGCCGCTCCAAACAGCAACTGCAAAACAAACAGAGACCATGAGTGCTTGAATGATGACAGTCTCAAAATTTGATGGCAATATTTATGTTTTTTTAAATATATTATATGTTTATTGTTAACAAATAGAATGTATATTAAAAGACATAACATTTTACAGTTTATATTATTATATTTATATTATTACTTATTATTATTATTATATTTTAATAATTATATTTAAAACATTTATTATATTAATTATAATTTATAGAAGTAAATATAATAATACTATAAATAATAATTATTTGTACTATTAATAAATAATAACAATAATTTAATAAGTAATATATATACATATATATAATATATATATATATATATACAGGGAGTGCAGAATTATTAGGCAAATGAGTATTTTGACCACATCATCCTCGTTATGCATGTTGTCTTACTCCAAGCTGTATAGGCTGGAAAGCCTACTACCAATTAAGCATATTAGGTGATGTGCATCTCTGTAATGAGAAGGGGTGTGGTCTAATGACATCAACACCCTATATCAGGTGTGCATAATTATTAGGCAACTTCCTTTCCTTTGGCAAAATGGGTCAAAAGAAGGACTTGACAGGCTCAGAAAAGTCAAAAATAGTGAGATATATTGCAGAGGGATGCAACAGTCTTAAAATAGCCAAGCTTCTGAAGCGTGATCATCGAACAATCAAGCGTTTCATTCAAAATAGTCAACAGGGTCGCAAGAAGCGTGTGGAAAAACCAAGGCGCAAAATAACTGCCCGTGAACTGAGAAAAGTCAAGCGTGCAGCTGCCAAGATGCCACTTGCCACCAGTTTGGCCATATTTCAGAGCTGCAACATCACTGGAGTGCCCAAAAGCACAAGGTGTGCAATACTCAAAGACATGGCCAAGGTAAGAAAGGCAGAAAGTCGACCACCACTGAACAAGACACACAAGCTGAAACGTCAAGACTGGGCCAAGAAATATCTCAAGACTGATTTTTCTAAGGTTTTATGGACTGATGAAATGAGAGTGAGTCTTGATGGGCCAGATGGATGGGCCCGTGGCTGGATTGGTAAAGGGCAGAGAGCTCCAGTCCGACTCAGACGCCAGCAAGGTGGAGGTGGAGTACTGGTTTGGGCTGGTATCATCAAAGATGAGCTTGTGGGGCCTTTTCGGGTTGAGGATGGAGTCAAGCTCAACTCCCAGTCCTACTGCCAGTTTCTGGAAGACACCTTCTTCAAGCAGTGGTACAGGAAGAAGTCTGCATCCTTCAAGAAAAACATGATTTTCATGCAGGACAATGCTCCATCACACGCGTCCAAGTACTCCACAGCGTGGCTGGCAAGAAAGGGTATAAAAGAAGAAAATCTAATGATATGGCCTCCTTGTTCACCTGATCTGAACCCCATTGAGAACCTGTGGTCCATCATCAAATGTGCGATTTACAAGGAGGGAAAACAGTACACCTCTCTGAACAGTGTCTGGGAGGCTGTGGTTGCTGCTGCACGCAATGTTGATGGTGAACAGATCAAAACACTGACAGAATCCATGGATGGCAGGCTTTTGAGTGTCCTTGCAAAGAAAGGTGGCTATATTGGTCACTGATTTGTTTTTGTTTGGTTTTTGAATGTCAGAAATGTATATTTGTGAATGTTGAGATGTTATATTGGTTTCACTGGTAAAAATAAATAATTGAAATGGGTATAAATTTGTTTTTTGTTAAGTTGCCTAATAATTATGCACAGTAATAGTCACCTGCACACACAGATATCCCCCTAAAATAGCTAAAACTAAAAACCACTTCCAAAAATATTCAGCTTTGATATTAATGAGTTTTTTGTGTTCATTGACAACATGGTTGTTGTTTAATTATTAATGTTGTAAAATTAATCCTCAAAAATACAACTTGCCTAATAATTCTGCACTCCCTGTATAATAAGTAATACATATACACACATACATATACACACACACACACATATAATTTTTATATATTTTATTATTTCTTATTATATTTGTACATGAATAAATATGAATTATAATTATTTTAATAAGAATAATATTATTTAGGATATTTTTTGTTTATTATTTATTTGTATTATTATTATGTAAAAATATTTATTTATTTTAATAATGCGTAAGAATTTGTATTATTTTAATAATATTTAATTATTTGTAATTAAATATTATTTACATAATCTATATACATTTTTAATCATATGAATTAATATTATTATTTCTAATCTTTTATTATTAATTTATTTTTTCATATATTTTATTATTACTCATTTATTATAATTTAATTATTATTTTTAATGTTTTGAGTACTTTATTTATAGCCATTTTTTATAACAAAATATGCAAAAAAAGACAATTGTATATTACATTATAATTTCATTATTATGAAATTTTAAATTATTTATATAAATACTGTACACTGTAATAATTAGTCAATATTTTTACTAATATATTCACCCACACACACACTATTATTATATTTGTCTGGACAGTCTCACCGCTGGAGTCTCCGTGTTCTCCCAGAATCCATCCGTTGAAGCTGCTGGGGTGGATGCCCAACCTCTCGGCCATCAGGAAACGAAAGCGAGCCGAGTCCAGGTTGGTTCCGCTGCCGATGACGCGGTGCTTCGGCAGGCCGCTCAGCTTCCAGGTCACGTAGGTCAAAATGTCCACTGTATGGGCAGAAAAACTGTGTTATAAAAGCAAATAAAGTCTGAGATGTATGATTGTGTGTGTGTGTGTGTGTGTGTGTACCTGGGTTGGACACCACGATGAGGATGCAGTTGGGACTGAATCTGATGATCTGAGGGATGATGTGTTTGAAGATGTTGATGTTTCTCTGCACCAGATTCAGTCTGCTCTCGCCCTCCTGCTGACGAACGCCTGCTGTCACCACCACGATACGAGAGTTGGCCGTCACAGAGTAATCTAAAGGATACATTTCACAAGGCAGCATTTTTAGCTCTCTTTAGAAAGAAAACTTCCAAGCAACCATAACATAACATACTACAAAACATATCAACAACTGCATAGTAACACCCTGGCAACCATCGGCAACATAGTGGCGAGTTTTGCATGAGTGAGTAACATCCACTGCATCATTGAGGAGTTGAGGTGTCAGATGAAGTGTGCTACCTTTGCCTGAGACGATCTTGGGCGTCTTTAAGAAGAGACTTCCATGCTGTAAGTCCATCATCTCCCCCTTGAGTTTGTCCTCGACCACGTCCACCAGCGCCAGCTCGTCCGCCAGCTCCTGCAGACACCAGAAAATTCAAGAAATCACTCGAGTTTGCATATACACTCACCTAAAGGATTATTAGGAACACCATACTAATACTGTGTTTGACCCCCTTTCACCTTCAGAACTGCCTTAATTCTACGTGGCATTGATTCAACAAGGTGCTGAAAGCATTCTTTAGAAATGTTGGCCCATATTGATAGGATAGCATCTTGCAGTTGATGGAGATTTGTGGGATGCACATCCAGGGCACGAAGCTCCTGTTCCACCACATCACAAAGATGCTCTATTGGGTTGAGATCTGGTGACTGTGGGGGCCATTTTAGTTCAGTGAACTCATTGTCATGTTCAAGAAAACAATTTGAAATGATTCGAGCTTTGTGACATTATCCTGCTGGAAGTAGCCATCAGAGGATGGGTACATGGTGGTCATAAAGGGATGGACATGGTCAGAAACAATGCTCAGGTAGGCCGTGGCATTTAAACCATGCCCAATTGGCACTAAGGGGCCTAAAGTGTGCCAAGAAAACATCCCCCACACCATTACACCACCACCACCAGCCTGCACAGTGGTAACAAGGCATGATGGATCCATGTTCTCATTCTGTTTACACCAAATTCTGACTCTACCATCTGAATGTCTCAACAGAAATCCAGACTCATCAGACCAGGCAACATTTTTCCAGTCTTCAACTGTCCAATTTTGGTTAGCTTGTGCAAATTGTAGCCTCTTTTTCCTATTTGTAGTGGAGATGAGTGGTACCCGGTGGGGTCTTCTGCTGTTGTAGCCCATCCGCCTCAAGGTTGTGCGTGTTGTGGCTTCACTAATGCTTTGCTGCATACCTCGGTTGTAACGAGTGGTTATTTCAGTCAAAGTTGCTCTTCTATCAGCTTGAATCAGTCGACCCATTCTCCTCTGACCTCTAGCATCAACAAGGCCTTTTGGCCCACAGGACTGCCGCATACTGGATGTTTTTCCCTTTTCACACCATTCTTTGTAAACCCTAGAAATGGTTGTGCGTGAAAATCCCAGTAACTGAGCAGATTGTGAAATACTCAGACAACAACCATGCCACGCTCAAAATTGCTTAAATCACCTTTCTTTCCCATTCTGACATTCAGTTTGGAGTTCAGGAGATTGTCTTGACCAGGACCACACCCCTAAATGCATTGAAGCAACTGCCATGTGATTGGTTGATTAGATAATTGCATTAATGAGAAATTGAACAGGTGTTCCTAATAATCCTTTAGGTGAGTGTATATATACACACTAGGCATGTGCCGGTATCAAATGTTCATGTTGCGATTAATTGCTGAAGTTTTTATCACGGTATACGGTGTTATCACGATATTGAAATTCGTTGCAAAAAAAGTGTTGTCATACCAAAACAGGTTTAATAACTTTCTTATAACAAAAGAACCAAACATTTAAATACAATAAAGCAATACACGAAAATGTATAAAGTAAACAAATATTTAAAACAGATTAAAGTTCTAAAGAATTATAAAGTACAATAGGTAACACTTTACAATAATGTCTCACCAGTTAATGCATTAACATCAACAAAGAGCGAAGCTACATTTTTACAGTTATTCAGGTCCATTAAATAATACAGTTACAACTTTTGATATTAATAATGTGTTATTAAATGAGAAATTTACATTTAACTAAGATTAAATACACATTTTAGAAGTATTTTTCATTGTCTGTTAATGAATGAACTAATGTTAAATAATAGAGCCTTATTTTAAAGTGTGTGACTGAATAACAATCAGAACATATTCAAACAATATCTAGGGCATGTAATTTAGTCCAGATTAAAATATAAAATGTTTAAATTTGAAAATGAATAGCCTTAAGTCTTTAAGTATTAAGTATTTGGTTATGTGATGATCACCGTAGGGAATACAGAAAACTGTTTTGTTTACCAGGATTACCGGAGAAACGGCTGCATTTCTGCTGTTCCGTCAGCGCCCTCTGCTGTCAGAGTGTGAATATGCGTTTCATTCAGCGCATCTCCTTCACTCGTTCCGCCATGTGCTCATGCACGTTGGGTTTTGTTTACATCAGTGCATGTTCCTCTTTGACGTGTTGTTCATTTTAAACGGTTGATGGGTAAAGTATTCTTAAAATGTATTCTAAAAATCTGAATAATTCGTAAGAAATAATTATTCACGGTATTTTGAACTGCCCACGATAACAATATTGTGCATGTTCATTATTGCGGTATATCATATTACCGTTTACCGGCACATGTCTAATACACACACACTATATTGCCAAAAGTTTTGGGACGTCTGCCTCTACATGCACATGACCTTTAATGACATCCCATTCTTAATCGGTAGGGTTTAATATGGAGTTGGCCCACCCTGCAGCTATAACAGCTTCAGCTCTTCTGGGAAGGCTTTCCACAAGGTTTAGGAGTGTGTTTATGGGAATGTTTGACCATTCTTCTAGAAGCTCATTTGTGAGGTCAGGCACTGATGTTGGACGAGAAGGCCTGGCTCTCAGTCTCTGCTCTAATTCATCCCAAAGGTGTTCTTTCGGGTTGAGGTCAGGACTCAAGTTCCTCCACACCAAACTCGCCCATCCATGTCTTTATGGAGCGATGCTTTGTGCACTGGTCATGTTGGGACAGGAAGGGGCCGTCCCCAAACTGTTCCCACAAAGTTGAGAGCATGAAATTGTCCAAAATGTCTTGGGCCCTGTCCCAAATGGCACCCTAAACCCTCACGGTCTTTCTCCGAGTCCGCACTTTCACGACGTAATGCCGCTTTGACTGCCAGGTAGAAGTCCTCTGTGTAGCTTGTGAACTTGCGGGCTTCGCTGAAGTGTGCATCAAGGGCTGCAAAGGGGGCGCTCACGAGCACTCTTCTTTAAGTGTAAATGACGAATGGGACACCCTATGGTCTTTGGACTTACAATGGCCGCTGCGTGCACGTGTCTGTTAAGTCTACAAGACCGAAAGTGCACATGAAGTGTGCCAATTGGGACAGGGCCTTTGTATGCTGAAGCATTGAGAGTTCCTCTCACTGGAACTAAGGGGCCAAGTCCAACCCCTGAAAAACAACCCCACACCATAATCCCCCTCCACCAAACTTTACACTTGGCACAATGCAGTCAGGCAAGTCCCGTTCTCCTGGCAACCGCCAAACCCAGACTCATCCATGGGATTGCCAGACAGAGAAGCGTGATTGGTCACTCCAGAGAACACGTCTCCACTGCTCTAGAGACCATTGGCGGCGTGCTTTACCCCACTGCATTCCACGCTTTGCATTGCACTTGGTGATGTAAGGCTTGGATGAGCTGCTCGGCCATGGAAACCCATTCCATGAAGCTCTACACACTGATCTTGAGCTCATCTGAAGGCCACATTAAGTTTGGAGGTCTGTAGCTGTTGACTCTGCAGAAAGTTGGCGACTTCTACGCACTGTGACCCTCAGAATGCGCTGACCCCGCTCTGTGATTTTAAGTGGCCTACCACTTCGTGGCTGAGTTGCTGTTGTTCCCGATTGCTTCCACTTTGTTATAACACCACTAACAGTTGAGCGTGGGATATTTAGTAGTGAGGAAATTTCCCGAATGGACTTATTGCACAGTATTGGAGGAGCGTCCCAATACTTAATATATGGCAGTGAATCTCACATCATTGGCCAAAACAGGTTCTCTTTCAAACTCATTTTATTTTTGTCCTAATTTATTTATTTGTCAACCTGTCAGATTGGCTCGTCTATGTTTGTGCTGGCCGTGGTTTTTCACCTTTAGTCTAACTGGACAAAGGGATCAAAGTCAAGCAGAGACAAACACGGCCTAAATCTACCTTCAAGGAGAACAACTAGTGTGTGTGTACTGTATTCATTTTCTCATTTGATCTGTAGTTCAGCTGTTATTTAGAACATTGTCTGTGTGGTGTAGTAGGCTGTTTGTTTGTAGTCTCGTTTGTTAACACGCTGACCACGTGACCTTGTGCGAGCTAAGGCGTTTCACTGGAAGTAGCCAGCCGTATTCAATAACGACACTTAACGTGAGTATAAATTGAGTGGTACTTCGTGCCAGCAGAAGCGACAGCCCTCGTGTGAAGACCGAAGAGTGTAAAGACCATTCGACTCTACTCTGCGCGACTCCACTCGAGCAAGGGCACCGACAAGGCACCCGAGTATAGCTTTTCTTCTACTTTGTCCACTTTTGTGTTTTTGCTTGTTTTCATCTGTTTATTCTCTGACCCATATTCACTATGTGCTTCCAAATCTCAGTACATTCTAGATGCCGTAATCCTAATAATCTGCGTAATGTATCTATTTCCTCTGCTCATTAATGTCCATTCCAATTGGTCTCTGGAATTGCCAGTCAGCTGTAAACAAAGCAGACTTTATTTCATCTATTTCCACTCATTCACATCTCAGTCTCATGGCTCTAACTGAAACCTGGATCAAACCAAAAGACACTGCCACTCCTGCAGCTCTCTCAAATAATTTCACTGTTTCACACACCCCTCGCCCGATTGGGAGGGGCAGAGGTACTGGTCTGCTCATCTCAAATGATTAGAGTCCATTCCTTCTCTATCTGGCAACTGCTCATTTGAATCACACTCAATCACTATGATCCATGTTGTAGTTATTTATCGGCCTCCAGGTCAACTGGGTAACTTCTTGGAGGAATTGGATTTTTACTCTCTCACTTCCCTGAGGATGGCACTCCTCTGGTACTGCTCGGTGACTTCAACATCCACCTTGATAAACCCCAGGCTGCAGACTTCACCCCTCTTCTGACCTCATTTGACCTTAAGCGAGTATCTACTACAGCTACTCACAAATCAGGTAACCATTTGGACCTTATCTACACACGCTACTGCTCCACAGACGACACTTTAATTACACTCCATTGCACACCTCAGACCACTTTCTCATCACTCTTAACCTCCTACTGACTCCTGACAACACACACGCCTCTGCAGATCACCTTTTGGCGTAATCTACGCTCGCTCTCTCCCTCTTGTCTGTCCTCTATGGTTTTGTCCTCACTCCCTCCACCTGCTCAGTTCTCAGCACTAGACACTAACAGTGCTACTGACACTCTTTGCTCCACTATAACATCTTGCTTAGACAACTTCTGTCCCATTTAATCCAGGCCGGCCCGCACCACCCCCTCTGCCCCCTGGCTGTCTGATGTTCTCCGCGAACATTGCTCTGGACTCCGGGCGGCAGAGAGGAAGTGGCGCAAAACTAAAAACGCTACTGACCTAACCCTGTATCAGTCTCTCCGCGCTTCTTTCTCTACTAACGTCTCCACTGCTAAAACTACATACTACCACAACAAAATCAACAACTGCTCTGACTCTCGTGCACTTTTCAGAACATTCTCTTCGCTCCTTTGCCCCCCCCCCCCTCCCTCTCCTACTTTGCATCATTTTTCACAAACAAAACCTCCTCCATCAGCCCATTTCTTCTTCTGTTACTCCTGCACTCACTCACATTGTCAACACCTCTCTTCACACCGGGACCTTCCCCACAGCATTTAAGCAGGCTCGGGTAACCCCACTGCTTAAGAAACCCTCCCTGAACCCAGCACTTTTAGAAAACTACAGACCGGTATCCCTTCTGCCTTTCATTGCAAAGACACTTGAGCGAGTTGTGTTTAACCAGCTCTCTACGTTTCTTGAACAGAACAACCTCCTGGATATCAACCAATCCGGCTTCAAAAGCGGCTACTCAACTGAGACTGCCCTGCTCTCGGTTACGGAGGCACTGAGACAGGCGAGAGCGGCTTCCAAATCCACAGTACTTATCTTACTAGATTTGTCTGCTGCTTTTGACACAGTTAACCACCAGATCCTCCTGTGAACTCTCATGATGATGGGCATCTCAGGAACTGCTTTCCAGTGGTTCAAGTCCTACCTCTCAGGTAGGTCCTTCAGGGTGTCATGGAGAGGTGAAGAGTCTAAGTCACATCATCTAGCTACTGGAGTTCCCCAGGGCTCAGTGCTTGGACCACTCCTCTTCTCCATCTACATGTCATCACTGGGATCTGTCATTCAGAAACATGGCTTTTCCTATCACTGCTATGCCGACGACACTCAACTCTACTTCTCATTTCAACCAGATGATCCCACAGTTGGTGTTCGTATCGCTGCCTGCCTAACAGACATTTCTGGCTGGATGAAGGAACATCACCTGCAACTCAACCTTGCAAAGACAGAACTGCTTGTGGTCTCAGCCAACCCAGCATTTCATCACAATCTCTCCATTCAGCTAGGATCAAACCATAACTCCGTCCAGGACAGCCAGGAACCTTGGAGTTGTGATTGATGATCCGCTAAAATTCACTGACCACATTACTGCAACAACCCGGTCCTGCAGATTTGCGTTATACAATATTAGGAAGATTAGACCCTTCCTATCAGAGCAGACCACACAACTCCTGGTACAAGCTCTTGTTCTCTCCAGAGTGGAGCCGAGCCAAAGAGAGCGCACGTCACGCCTCTCTTCATCAGTCTGCACTGGCTGCCAATAGCCGTTCGCATCAAATTCAAGGCACTGGTGCTCGCCTTCAAAGCAACCACTGGCTCTGCACCAATATACCTAAACTCGCTTGTTCTGACTTACACACCCTCTAGGAGCTTACGTTGTAACAGTCTTGGCCTGTTACATTAGTTTCCCTTTGGTATGTAAGGCTACTACCTGACACTAGGGGGAGGTAGCGGGCCTATTGCGCTAGGATATCAGTAAGGCAATGATAGAAGGAGAGAGAGATGTTGGGGGACTAACAGCATGGCGTGACACTCTTAGAGTCCAGACTGGGAATCTATGGGATTTTC
Organism: Romanogobio albipinnatus; assembly: GCA_023566225.1. Lineage (NCBI taxonomy): Eukaryota > Metazoa > Chordata > Actinopteri > Cypriniformes > Gobionidae > Romanogobio > Romanogobio albipinnatus. The sequence goes on from CM042262.1 coordinate 34,261,860, forward strand.
TGCTCAGTCAATGTAAGATTTGTTATTTTGTTTGTTTTATTCATGGTTATTTGGGCTTATGTGGATTCACAAATGATATGATGTTGATTTGTGTTTACTTGTTTGTAGAAGGACTCTTTAGTCCTTCCTGATAATATCCAGGAGGATTGTACCACAAAAGGACTGTTTAACCCCAGGACACCTTACTTCTATTCTCCTCGTTAGCCTCTGGGTCGATGTACAAGGACAAATGTTTCGTTGCTTGATGACGGATTATAGTGGATTGATTCCGGCCTTGTGAGGTACAGACTTCCGTGCACTTGAGTGCGGCAGAAAGGACTTTGAAGGACTTTCATTTCTGCCTATCCAGATAATAACTTTTGTGCTACTTTTGTAAATAATGTTATGATAAGTGTGATTTCCTATCATGTAATGACGGGCGTATGTATTCTTTACCTCTTGTTTTGTGAATAATACTCACTTTTGCATATTGCCTGTTTTTCTGAGTATTTGAACTAATACAGACCATAGCCGGTGGTTCCCTCCCTAATATGAATCTTGTGGCAATTGGTCTGAGTGTGAATACTAGACGAATTGTTACATAGTGGCGCCCGAACAGGGACCGGCAGGCATTTCTAAGCTCTTGTGTTCAGTGTAGATTTCAGATATTTCAGTATGGCAAGTGAGGCTGCTCTGGGAGAGGGTGAACATGGTCCTGAACTGGATTTCTCATCTGAGGCATTTATTACCCGGAGAGACCCAGTGGGTGAGTTAATGCACACATTCAGCAACTTGTACATTGATCCAGAAGAAGAGGAGGAAAATATCTTAGATGATGTGCAGGAAAGGTTTCTACCTCCACCCCCAATTGAATGGGAAAGTGAGCATAACCAAGCCACACCAATATCAACAACAATGATAGCAGAGAGGCTATCAGATCGACTAACTACACTCGAAGGCAGCTGGGAAGAGTATAAACAGAGGTTAAATGAGTGTGTTTCTCAAGAGTTGTTGGAATCTAAGGTTCAAACGCTGAAGGAAAAAATGAGCTACCGTTTTGATAGAGAGAGAGATAGAATGAAGGAACAGTTGGAACTAGCAATACGGGACTTAGGACAATCCATGGTAGACTGTTTGAAACGGAGGGATGTCCAAATTGAACAAAAATTTAAATCATTCAATGCTCGCTTGTATAACTTCACACAGACTATTCCCAATTGCTCTACTCCTCATACAGCTTCTCAAAATCAAACTTATAAGGTACAGAACATTCCATCAATGTATTCAGAAAGTCATACATCCTTGCAATACAATCCTCCGGTTAAACTTGAGTTCCCTAGCTTCTGTGACGCTCAAGAAGAGGATCCTGTCAACTTCATTGAGCGATGTGAAGAGTACTTTGCAGTTCGACCTCTCAGTGATGCTGAAGTTCTGGCTGCTTTGACTGCCGTTCTCAAGGGTACTGCTAAAGACTGGTGGCTGGCAGAACGGCAGCACGTGAGGAGTTGGAAGCAGTTTCGTGAAGTTTTCTTGCAGTCTTTCTTAAGTGAAGACTATGAAGATGTAGCTATTAGAAGATTGCAGGAAAGGAAACAAGGGGTGAAGGAATGTATTCGGGACTTTGCTTACCGGTATCGAGCATTATGTATGAAATGGAAAAGTGGAATGAGTGAAAGAGACATTGTCCAGGCTGTCCTACGAAACTGTAACCCTCGTCTAGCTAGTCTTTTAAGAGGGACCGTGAAGGATGTTGCTGAACTAGTAAGGATTGGCACACAAATCGAAAGGGATTTTGAAGAGTCTAAGAAGTATTGGAGTCAAGTTAATACAGCTGACCAAAAGAAGAAAGTTCAACCAGCTCGTTGTCTCCAAGTAGGACCTTGTCATACCAGTACGAGCATAGTCCAACCTTCCCATAATCCAGCCATGACGGGAGTCAAGACGGTCACCATCCCTATTATTTTACAAGATCGTTACTGTACAGCGATGGTAGATACTGGTAGTACACTCTCTCTCATTAAAGAGTCAACTTGGAACCAGATGAGTAAGAACAAGTCATATCAGCCCTGTGGTGGTCAAGCATTTCTTCTCGCCAATGGACAGCAGCAGACTGCAATTGGAAGAGTGGATTGGAAGTGTGAAATCCAAGGATGTAAGATGGAGCTAACATTATATATAATGAGTGATGCAGATTTGACTGTACCAATCATCCTAGGGATGGATTTTCTGATGGATTCTGGGTTGACTTTAGACTTTCAGAGATCACAATACATCATACCCGCCAGAGAAGGAAGAGCTGAAGAGACTTTCCCTTTCTTGCCACATGGATCCCAAGCGACGGTACATTTTTATATAGCTGTACCCATCCCTCCTACATCGAACGAAACCCAGTTGAGCATCCAAAAACTGGTTCAACAAGCTAATACTAGTGGTCAGGTCAGAACACAATTGGAAAAGTTAATGTTACAATGGCCCGCAGTATGCACTCATGAAATAGGACATTCCAACATGGTAAAGCACCAAATCCTCACAATTGATGAAGTACCAGTCAGAAAACGCCCATATAAAGTGTCTCTGGATAAGCAGCAGTTCATTGAATCTGAAATCAATGATCTGCTAACCAAGAAGATCGTCAGGCCATCAGCTTCTCCATGGGCAGCACCTGTCGTAGTAGTGCCAAAGAAAGATGGTAGTTCAAGGTTGTGTGTGGACTATCGGGGTTTGAATGCTAAAACCCACCTCGATGCATACCCTATGCCCCAGATCCAAGATATTCTGGAAGCCTTGCATGGTGCCACAATATTCAGTACACTTGACTTAAAAAGTGGATACTGGCAGGTGGAAATGGTACCTAACAGCATCCAGAAAACTGCCTTTGTCACTTCATCTGGGCTATACGAATTTTGTCGGCTTCCTTTTGGGCTTAAAAATGCTGCTGCAACTTTCCAGAGACTAATGGAACAGGCCCTTAGAGAAATCAAGGGTAAGTGCTGTTTCATTTACATTGATGACGTTGTGGTGTTCTCCAAGAATGAGGAAGAACATCTTTGCCACCTGCAGCAAGTTTTCCATTGTCTCCATAAAGCTGGTCTAACCCTCAATCTGAACAAGTGTAACTTCATGCAACAGACTCTCACCTTCCTAGGGCACATTGTGTCAAGCAGTGGAATTAAAACAGATCCAGCAAAAGTAGAGGCAGTCGCTTCTTTTCCAACCCCTCAGTCAGTCAAAGACGTGCAACGATTTCTAGGACTCGCTGGTTGGTACCACCGCTATATTTCTAATTTCTCTGAGAAAGCTGCCCCACTTCATGCACTGAAACAAAAAAAATCCACGTGGTTATGGTCAGAACAATGTCAACATGCATTCAACACTATAAAACAAGATTTAACCCAAGCACCAGTGTTGACACCCCCAGATTTCAGTAGCCCATTCACAGTGCAAACAGATGCTAGTGAGATTGGGTTAGGTGCGGTGCTTACGCAAGAAACAGCAGGTGAAGAAAAGGTCATCGCCTATGCATCACGTTTATTACGAGGAGCAGAGAAGGCATACTCTGTTTCTGAAAAGGAGTGTTTAGCGGTAATCTGGGCTGTAGAAAAGTGGAGGCCATATTTGGAGGGGCGACCATTTACAGTTATAACGGACCATTCAGCGCTGACATGGGTCTTTCAGCACCCAAAGCCATCATCACGCCTTACCCGTTGGACATTGAGATTGCAAGGCTTTCACTTCACAATAAAGTATCGTAAAGGTCAATGCAATGTAGTGCCTGACATATTGTCCAGAATGCATACCAACCACTCTCCTCAGGAAATGATTGCAGTAATCAACGCCCCCGATGTATTACCAAGCAACTTGCAAGTAGATCTGGCACAAATTGCCACAGATCAACAAAAAGATCCAGAGTTACAAGAATTGATTCAAGAGGCACAGTGCAATGAAGTTGCTGATCCTACCCGCATCCACTACGTGATGAAGAACGGTTTTCTGTTTCGTAGTCTACCTAAAGGACAACAAGGACAAAAACTCCAACTGATGATCCCGTCCAGTCATCGTGAAGCTCTGTTACACTACACGCATGACAGTCCCCTTAGTGGACACCTGGGGAGATTGAAAACTCTATTAAAGTTACTTGATATTGCATATTGGCCTAATGTGAGAAATGACGTGTGGAAGTATTGCAAGGAATGTTCCACATGTCAAAAATACAAACCCACCATAACCAAGCTGTCTGGTTATCTCCAGTCTACTCCTGTCGTCGAACCTGGGTTTATGTTAGGAGTGGACCTAATGGGACCTTTCCCTAAGAGCAGTAGACAAAATGAATATCTCCTCGTGATCGTTGACTATTGCTCTAAATGGGTAGAAGTGTTTCCATTACGTACAGCCAAGACACCACAAATAGCCCGGATTCTTGTGGAGGAGATTTTCACCAGATGGGGCACACCTACGTACTTGGTATCGGATAGAGGGGCACAATTTACATCTCAATTGCTCAGTACAGTCTGCAAGCAATGGGGGGTCATTCAGAAATTGACAACCGCTTACCACCCACAGACCAATCTCACAGAAAGAGTTAATCGCAACCTCAAAACAATGATTGCTTCTTATGTCGGTGATCAACATCGACTATGGGATAAATGGATAGCAGAGTTTCGTTTTGCTCTTAACACTGCATGGCATGAGAGCACAGGTTTCACCCCTGCAGAGGTTGCATTGGGACGAAAATTGAAAGGGCCCATAGAAAGAGCCATCCACGAACCCCCCGATCCAGAAAATCCTGCATATGTTATTCTTGATAGACAACGGCAGCTCATTAACCTGGTGAAATCTAACGTTGAACGAGCTCAAGGAAAACAGCAAAGGTACTATAATCAACGGCGTAAATCAGTGCAGTTTTTGGTGGGAGATTTGGTTTGGGTTCGGACCCATCCTCTTTCCAGAGCAGACGAAGGGTATATGGCTAAGTTGGCAGCAAAATGGAAAGGCCCTGCCAAGGTGGTAAAAGTACTTGGGCCAGTTAATTGTTCTGTGAGGTACATTGATAATCCTGATATTGTGGAAACTTTACATGTACAAAATCTGAAGCCATGTTATGGTTATAGCCAACCTTCTTCTGAGGGGGAGGGTATGTAACAGTCTTGGCCTGTTACATTAGTTTCCCTTTGGTATGTAAGGCTACTACCTGACACTAGGGGGAGGTAGCGGGCCTATTGCGCTAGGATATCAGTAAGGCAATGATAGAAGGAGAGAGAGATGTTGGGGGACTAACAGCATGGCGTGACACTCTTAGAGTCCAGACTGGGAATCTATGGGATTTTCTGCTCAGTCAATGTAAGATTTGTTATTTTGTTTGTTTTATTCATGGTTATTTGGGCTTATGTGGATTCACAAATGATATGATGTTGATTTGTGTTTACTTGTTTGTAGAAGGACTCTTTAGTCCTTCCTGATAATATCCAGGAGGATTGTACCACAAAAGGACTGTTTAACCCCAGGACACCTTACTTCTATTCTCCTCGTTAGCCTCTGGGTCGATGTACAAGGACAAATGTTTCGTTGCTTGATGACGGATTATAGTGGATTGATTCCGGCCTTGTGAGGTACAGACTTCCGTGCACTTGAGTGCGGCAGAAAGGACTTTGAAGGACTTTCATTTCTGCCTATCCAGATAATAACTTTTGTGCTACTTTTGTAAATAATGTTATGATAAGTGTGATTTCCTATCATGTAATGACGGGCGTATGTATTCTTTACCTCTTGTTTTGTGAATAATACTCACTTTTGCATATTGCCTGTTTTTCTGAGTATTTGAACTAATACAGACCATAGCCGGTGGTTCCCTCCCTAATATGAATCTTGTGGCAATTGGTCTGAGTGTGAATACTAGACGAATTGTTACAACGTTCTGCCAGTGAACGACGCCTTGTGGTGCCATACCAAAGAGAGGCATGAAATCGCTCTCACAGACTTTTTCCTGGATCGCCCCCACCTGGTGGAATGACCTGCCTATCTCAATTCGTGCGGCCGAGTCTGTAGTCATTTTCAAAAAAATCTAAAAACAATCTCTTCCAGCAGCACCTGACCAATCAAGAATAGCACTTATCATTCTATTAATTTTCTGTCTGTATAATTTTTTGAAAAAAAAAAAAAAAAAAAAGTTCTGTCCTGTGTGTTCTGTGTTAGATTAACTGAGACTTGTTACAGCACTTGCATACTGTTGCCCTTGACTGTTCTAGTTGCTTCTATTGCTCTCATTTGTAAGTCGCTTTGGATAAAAGTGTCTGCTAAATGTAAATCTACTGAAAAATGATTGATATTGTGACCCACTGACATCATCAGCACGGGCTAAATGTTCATACCCTCTTGTACAATCAATAAACAAACACAGAATTTGTCCAGGAATATGTTTGTGCTTTGGTCACAAAGTCCTCATTATGTTGGCGAGTACAGCCTGTCGATCAATGACTTCATGTTTTACAGCCTCACCCGCAGCAGAATGCTGACGGCACAGGCCATGCCAACCTGTCCCACACCGACCACCGTCACTTTGTTCCTCGGCGGTTCAACCGGCCCTCTGAACAGAGGAGTGATGAGCTTCTGCAGAACTGATGCCATATTCAACACTGCAGGGGAAGAAAACCATCAAATCAGTGCATGCACTCACACACACACACACACACGGGGGGGTGGGGGGGTTGTGAAATGTGGGGACATTCCATAGGCGTAATGGTTTTTATACCGTATTTTCTATCCCCTTACCCCTAAACCTACCCATCACAGGAAACTGCACAGTTTACTTTCTGTGAAAAAAAACTCATTCTGTGATTTATAAGCATTTTGAAAAGTGAGGACATGGGTAAAGTCCTCATATTTCACCCTCTTTTTGTAATACCCATGTCATTATACACATTTGTGTCCTGATATTTCACAAAAACATGCCCACTCACTCACACACACTCTCTCTCTCACACACTCAAACACGCTCAAACACACACACGCTCAAACACACACACGCTCAAACACACACACACACACACACGCGCGCTCAAACAAACACACGCTCAAAAACACACACACGCTAAAACACACACACACACACACGCTCAAACAAACACACACACACGCTAACACACACACACGCTCAAACACACAAACACGCTCAAACAAACACAAGCTCAAACACACACACAAAAACAATCAAACACACACATGCACACACTCAAACTCACACACTCACTCATGCACACACACACAAACACACACACACACACACACACACACACACACGCACGCACACACATGCTCAAACAAACACAAGCTCAAACACACACACACACATGCTCAAACAAACACAAGCTCAAACACACACACAAAAACAATCAAACACACACACGCACACACTCAAACTCACACACTCACTCATGCACACTCACACACACGTACTCACACACACACACAACACACACAATTTTCGTTACTTGAAATAAAATAATAAACATGTTATTCCCGCTAGTTGCCCAGGAAACATTTCTCATTTGCACTTAGTTGAACTTGATGTACTAAAAAAACTAAACATAAAACTGAAATAAAATCAATAAATACATTACAATAAAAAAAAAATGTAACTAATACAAATAACAAACACAATTAGTCAAATTCATTCATAATTAATAAAAAAAAAAGATTGAATTGATACTGATAACATGCTTCCTCTATAGGCTACTCAATATAATATAATATATTCTATGAAAAATAATTGTCTAAAATTGTAATTCAAACAAAACAGAGCTATAGATTCAAATTTGCATACTGAGGTAGGTCAGATGAATATTTTAAAGAATTTGAAAGGAAAATAATTTGTGGTGAAGTGAGCAAATCTCAACCAGATTAAGTTCTGCCCAAACAACCTCTAACCCATGTGGATGATTAAAAACACCTCACCAAGCAACAATTCCCAAAACAAACACTGTCCTCAGATTCCAACCTCAATATCTCATTATAACACACACACAGATGATAAAGGCCCAGTAAGATCTCACCGGTACAGATGATCTTCAGTAAATCACACAAGCATCGAGAGATCTGCTGTAATGCAGAGCCTGCCTCATGTTATCAGTGCGGGTCTGTATCGATCAAGGTCACTCCTCCGGTGATGTGGACAAACACACATGTCCTATATACACTCAAACAAACTCTGTCTCTCACGTAACGCTGCTCTCGTTTCCACTCAAGGTCATTTAAGACTATATGTTGTCATTAAAACACACACACACGTCAGTCTCTTACCGTGTCTGTAGAGGCTTTGCGCGCCCAGGTAGAGATACCACCATGACACGAGCATGTTATCGTATGATATGGCGCAGAGACCGTGCCCGCTCCTGTGCCAGGCTAATGGAGTTACTGTAATCCGCTGCCATCTGCTGTACAGCCGATAAAACACACAGGGACAGATTAAAACAAACGAGCAACCCAGCGACACCGGTCCTGAGTTACACCTGGGCTGAGCAAACTAACGTGAGGTTAGTTGTGACATGGTTTAACACTTTCCACACACGAAATGTTGTGTATTAACTAGTCACCATATCAACATTATACCCAGAAAAAAAAAGTTTTTTGAATTTAGTATTTTTTTATGTCATTACATTTTTGAAAAATGATATTTTATTCATATGTTATGATATGTCCTCTGTAGTTGACAGCAGGACTCAGTTGTTAAAAAAATTAAATGACATGAAATTGCATGTATAGGCAAAAACAATGGGATTTATTTTTAATTCACATTTTAATTCACTGCATCTAATTTGCATATTCATGTGTTCTTGGTGCAACATGAAATGAAAAAAGAAGTGTGATAATGGGAGGAAAAATTGGCAACATTTTCATAATAATATCTAATATTTCATAGGAATATTGATATGTAATTTCTTTCCCTGTTCACTTGTTATGTCTCCAAAATGCCTGATAAACATGATTTAAGTCCTGGCGTCCACTACAGTGGTCATTTATGAAATCAATGCCCTGTTTTGTAACAGAAAGTCATATTTTGATTAGAAACCCCATACCATTTTCCTGAGATGTTGATTTATAACAAACAATTTGAAAATGAATCAGATTTAAATTATAATTAAAAAATATGATCATATTTCCATAAGAGTGCTAAACATTAATGTCAGCCGTTTTTAAAGACCAAGAAGAAGTTGTTGTCCTGGTGAAACCTCCAAACATTTGGTATCCCTGCAAAGCCCCGAATGTGCTCTTTACAGGACATCCAGACTGTGACATGTGACATGTATGATGTCAGAGAAATTCACTAAAATATAATGTCCACTACAGTGGACAAAAGTCTATTCTTGGGTCCCAGGAGGTTATTTAGAGGAAAAAAATGCCCCAAAATTTTAAAATCTTTGTAAGGGTTGCCAACCGTTCCGCCTAATATAGAATCGTCCCTTTAAAGCCTTTAAAGCATCAATTAAGCGTTCTGTATGAAAGCCATACAGAACGCAGTTTGTCCCGTATATTAAAGGGTTATTTCACCCAAAAATGAAAATAATGTCATTTATTACTCACAGGGCCGGCCCAAGCCCTTATGGGGCCCTAAGCAGAATTTTATTTGGGGGCCCCTCTGTGCCACCAATACGATTGACTATTGTCAAATCTTGATAATTCACACACCCAGTATCAATGTTAGAAGTTGTCGCTGTGATGCTTACATCATGTCTGCCTGTCATGTTTTTACCCTTACACAGTTTTTAATTGTGACAGTAGCAAACCCACAAGAGTGGTCAGATGTTAATATTCAAAGCCTTACAGTACTACAGTTCAGACTGGGATATGTACTTTTTTTTTCCTTTTCTTTTTTTTAAGTAGCCTTATGCTGAATATGCTCACTTTTCCCCAGGATTCTTTGATGAATAGAAGGTTAAAAAGGACAGCATTTCTCTTAAATAGAAAGCTTTCAAAGAATCCTAAAAATATTGTAATATAAAAACTGATAATCATAAATGTGTCTTGAGCATCAAATCCTCATATGAGAATGATTTGTGATCATTGATGATGATAAATTCAGCTTTGATCACAGGAATACATTACACTTTACTATATATTCACATAGAAAACAGCTGTTTTACATTATAATAATATTTCACAATATTACTGTTTTTTGATCAAATGAATGCAGCCTTGATGAGCAGAAGAGACTTCTTTTAAAAACAAGAAATGTTGATTTCTTTCAAACATTAAACAGAGCTTTTATTTTGGCGGAAATAAAATTTTATTTTTTGCATTCCATTCGACTGTGTAGAAAGAACCTTTTTATTTTCTAAATAAAAACATCCAAAATGTAGGCTACACAACTTATAATTCCAAGGGGACGATTTAGCACTTGCAGAAAAACATCTACTGAGAAACTGGAAGCTATGCTGTAGCCTACTCCGAGACATGCCATCAGAACGTCAGAGATATTCGCACTGGGTGTAACGATACACTCGTGTCACGATTCGATATGTATCTCGATACTGAACTCGTGATACGATATATATCCCGATATGCAGCCAAAATCAAGAGTGTTTTTTTAATTTTGTACTTTTTTATTATTATTAAAATAATAATATTATTATTAGTGTAACCTATTATTATCAGGACCCAACAAATATTTCCCCATTGCATTATTATACATTATATTCAACATTATATATAGTTGTTTAAAGCCGTTCCGCTCCCGTAAGACATTTTTTGTTGAAATCCTAAGGCTCGGTGAGGCCTCCCCATAGGCAGCAATGACATTTCCTCTCTCAAGATCCATTAAAGCAGCACTAGGTAACTTTTCAACCTCAAGACTCTTGTGACGATACATCGACTTACAATAGGTTGAATGGCACGTCTGCCATAGCCTGACGGGGTCTGTATCGTTTTTAATCGGTAGTAACCCGAGAAAAAAAAGAACTACAAAATTCGACTGCTTTACGGCATATACGTCACTTCCACCATCACCCCCACTTCCTTAAAGGGTTAGTTCACCCAAAATTGAAAATAAAGTCAGTAATTACTCACCCTCATGTTGTTCCAACCATGTAAGACCTTTGTTCATCTTCGGAACATAATTTAGTATATTTTTGATGAAATCTGAGAGCTGTCTCACTCCTCCATAGGCTTTCAGAGGGAATGAAACTTGATGGCCCAGAATAGTAAGTAAAAACGTCATTTAAGGAGTCCAAATGACTACAGTGGCTCTGTATTAAGTCTATCATGCGACGAAAATACTGACGAGAGTTCGCGGGAGTGCCACGACGCATGCGCGAGATTACGGCGTTCTTCTTCTACTACTACTAATCTCAGTTCTCGCGCATGCGTCGTGGCACTCCCGCGAACTCTCGTCAGAGGCTCAAATTGAACAACAATAATAGTGGGATAAAGTCGTTATTTTTGTTGTTTTTCCGCTCAAAAAGTATTTTCTGAGATTACGGCGTTCTTCTTCTACTACTACTAATCTCAGTTCTCGCGCATGCGTCGTGGCACTCCCGCGAACTCTCGTCAGAGGCTCAAATTGAACAACAATAATAGTGGGATAAAGTCGTTATTTTTGTTGTTTTTCCGCTCAAAAAGTATTTTCGTCGCATGATAGACTTAATACAGAGCCACTGTAGTCATTTGGACTCCTTAAATGACGTTTTTACTTACTATTCTGGGCCATCAAGTTTCAGTCCCTCTGAAAGCCTATGGAGGAGTGAGACAGCTCTCAGATTTCAGCAAAAATATACTAAATTATGTTCCGAAGATGAACGAAGGTCTTACATGGTTGGAACAACATGAGGGTGAGTAATTACTGACTTTATTTTCAATTTTGGGTGAACTAACCCTTTAAATTCGGACGTGCGAGCCCAACTATCCTTTGTTTGCCGGATGTTATAGTCATGGCCGAGGCAGCACAGAAAAAGAAGAAAGCAAAGGTTTTGTCGGAGGAATGCAAAAAGAGGAAACGAGAAAGTGATCGTATTAAAGGCAGGACGAGGATCAACATTGGGCCAGCGTTTGCTCGTTGGCGTGAGCTGAAGGAGGTCAATATATTATATTGACGATATATGGTTATTACCTACCACTCAAACATTGAATTGAGGTATCATATAGATTCTGTAAAACGGTAACCAATAGACTAGACTACTATAATGACGCTGGCTTGTAAACGTGAGCATCGCGATCATTTGGCGTTTGAAAAAAAATAATAAAACCCATGAAATTATATTCATATGACATGCTGAAACATATGCCACTGTACCTGGGATGAAGACATTTCACACACGACGCAAGCAGAACACCTGCATGTGAACAACTGCAGTGTTCAGGGATATCATAGTTGTCATGTCAACAAATGCACGTGTGATGCACCCCCTGATGTAGGATGACAGAGTTTACGACAGGACAATACTGTTTCCCAACTGTAGGGGGACCCCGAGTGCTGCTACTAGTACCTAGTACCTAGTGCTGCTTTAAAGGTCCCGTTCTTCGTGATCCCATTGTTCAAACTTTAGTTAGTGTGTAATGTTGCTGTTAGAGCATAAATAATACCTGTAAAATTATAAAGCTCAAAGTTCAATGCCAAGCGAGATATTTTATTTAACAGAAGTTCCCTTTCAAAGCCTACAGCGAACGGCCGGCTTGGACTACATCCTGGTACTTCCTTCATAAATGACGTCAGTAGAACAGTAGAACAGACTAACCTCCGCCCACAAGAAACACGAAAAAGGCGGCGTGGTCTTGTTGCTGTCCCACGTGGAGAAGAGGAAGTGTCGCGTGGAGAAGAGGAATTGTTGTGTTTGAGTGTGTTTGTCGCCATGTCGTCGAGACGCTGTTATTTTCATCCCGGAGTCAAATCACCTTTGTTTGGCTTTCCCAGGGACGCTGTAGAGATCATTAAGCGCATATATCTCCCGTTAAGAGGCGTGACCTTTCCACGTTCGCTAAGCTGCGGTCAAATCACAACACAGGAACCGCTGGCACAATCAGAACTCGTTACGTATTTCTGAAGGAGGGACTTCATAGAACAAGGAACTCATCAGCCGTTTTTAGGACAGTGAAAACAGCGGTATACAGATCAGTCAATTGTGTCAAAAATACTGTGTTTTTTTACACGCGAAACATGAACACATGTTATATTGCACACTGTAAACACAATCAAAGCTTCAAAAAAACACGGAGAACGGGACCTTTAATGTACTAAAAACATATTTAAATCAGTTCATGTGAGTACAGTGGTTCAATATTAATATTATAAAGCGACGGGAATATTTTTCGTGTGCCAAAAAAAAAACTAAATGCGACTTATACAGTGATAACCGATTTCAAAACAATGATTCATGAAGCCTCGGAGTATATCGAATCAGCGAGTCGATTTAGTGATTCGGATCGCGTGTCAAACCGCCAAACTGCTGAAATCACGTGATTTTGGCACTCCGAACCGCTGAATCGATTCGATACGCTCCCATAGGCGTAATTCACGGGTGGGACATGTCCCCACCACTTTTTAAAAGTAATTGAAAAATAGATTGCGGAAGGTGCGTATTAAAGCAAAAACACGATCTACAAATCGTCATTCTTCATCATTTAATTCATTCATTTAACACATTTTTCCGCCGGTCAGAAGCTTTTTTTTCATTACAGATTTGCGCAAAACGTTTGCGATATTTCCTAATAGTCGCTCAAAAAAAATATTGAGAAATTACAGCGTTTCCATTAACAGATGTTATGCGACTAAAACAATTTTTTTCCTCTCGTGATAAGGCATTCCAAAAATTATTCTACGTATGTTGTTAGGTTTATGTATATCCCAGCCACCGCACGCCATTATTATTAATGGAAAGAGACGTGTGTGTTATCCAAGCACTGATCGCAAGGAAAGCACCTTATACTTGAGCTGCACATATGAGGTGTGTGTGTGTGTGTGGTTGTTTCTCCCTCTTATCTATGTCAAGGTCTTGATAAATTGTGGCATTTTCTATTCTATTGTTTTTTATGGGTTTAATAAAGAACTCTGTCTCGTCTTCTGTCCAAACATACCAGCATCTGTAAAGAATGATCCACTTTGACGCATTGCCACATACAGAGACGAGTGAAAAGTTTGAATCTTCATGGTGATAACTCAAAGGTTTTTTTTTACCATTTCGTTATTTTGGCTTGGAATTTCATTTGTTGGAAATATAAACTGAATTTAGAAATGCTTTTGAAATTAAAAACTTTGCGTTTAATAAACAAAATACATTATGAACAGCATTTGGAGCGGAGTGCAAAATAATCTGTTGCCTGAGTCCACGGCCTTTGCTGTTATTGTGAGTGTACAAAAATAAAAGTAGACAGTTTACTGTTTATAATTATGTCTTGCACTTAGCCTGTCTGTATGCCTAAAAATGACGGAGTATTGTGATTTGTTTCCGCTGTCTGAAAGGAAAAAATCCATCAGAAGGCGCCGACGACTTCGTCAGACAGAGGGTTAAAGAAAACGTAGCCTATTTAGTTTCATGGTTAGGCTATGTCTAAATATTATTATTATTTTAATTTCATATGTTGATTACGAAAAATGAGCAGCATGAGTAAACATCAGATGCCCATATGTCTGGGGACATGGATTTTGATCACTTCATTGAATTTTGTTTTCTAGAAAGTCTTTCTTTAAAATTAATTTCGTTTTCCATAAATTTGATCAATATTTAATCACCTATTTGGCTGTATATTTAATAAATAAGAAGCAAAACAAGATCGTCTGGAATGGATTGACGTGCGTAACTGGGCTGTTTCAGCGGCCTTTGAGTACTAAGGCTGAAACTATAGCGTCTTTCTGTTTTAATACATTTCTTGAATGTCTTAATTACAGTAGGCCTATGGATAGTTATGATATTTGTGGCTGCACCGGGGTCTGTCATTACTAGGTTAAAGTTACGCCACTGTCCGGAGAAAATATATGTAGTTTAAAGACGTTATAAGATCTCGTTATTAGACATACTTGAGTGGAAAATGCAATGCGTGGTGACCTGTCAATGTTTCCATTGCAGTTTTGCGAAAATGTCCTTTTTCGAATTGCCTGAAAAACCACCTCATGCGAGCGTAAAAACTTTTTTGCAATGTATGGGAGTTTTTGCGAAATGGACGCGTTTCCATTGGCCGTATTTTCAATTCGCAATTTCAATTTGCGCAATTTTAAGGGTAATGGAAACGCGTTTTCAAGGGTAATGGAAAATGGAAATCGACTCACTGATTCATAACGCTCCAAACCGCTGAATCGACTCACTGATTCATAACGCTCCAAACCGCTGAATCGACTCACTGATTCATAACGCTCCAAACCACTGAATCGACTCACTGATTCATATCGCTCCAAACCACTGAATCGACTCACTGATTCATAACGCTCCAAACCGCTGAATCGACTCACTGATTCATAACGCTCCAAACCGCTGAATCGACTCACTGATTCATAACGCTCCAAACCGCTGAATCGACTCTCTGATTCATAACGCTCCAAACCGCTGAATCGACTCACTGATTCATAACGCTCCAAACCGCTGAATCGACTCACTGATTCATAACGCTTCAAACCACTGAATCGACTCACTGATTCATAACGCTCCAAACCGCTGAATCGACTCACTGATTCATAACGCCCCAAACCGCTGAATCGACTCACTGATTCATAACGCTCCAAACCGCTGAATCGACTCACTGATTTATAACGCTCCAAACCGCTGAATCGACTCACTGATTCATAACGCTCCAAACCACTGAATCGACTCACTGATTCATAACGCTCCAAACCGCTGAATCGACTCACTGATTCATAACGCTCCAAACCGCTGAATCGACACACTGATTCATTACGCTTCAAACCGCTGAATCGACTCACTGATTCATAACGATCCAAACCACTGAATCGACTCACTGATTCATAACGCTCCAAACCGCTGAATCGACTCACTGATTCATAACGATCCAAACCGCTGAATCGACTCACTGATTCATAACGCTTCAAACCGCTGAATCGACTCACTGATTCATAACGCTTCAAACCGCTGAATCGACTCACTGATTCATAAAGCTCCAAACCACTGAATCGACGCGTTTCCATTGGCCGTATTTTCAATTCGCAATTTCAATTTGCGCAATTTTACGGGTAATGGAAACGCGGCTACTCTCACACAAGAATTGTGCAATTAATGAATACGCTGCAGCTGAGCTGACTATGAAATGGTAAGTTCGCCATATTTATCTTGCGTATTTTGATTGATATTAGGCTAACGTTACCCTAGATGTGTTGTGAATGTTACGCTTTGCTTATTGGATGTTTATAGAATAATTTGTGAAAGTGAATGTGTACATCAAAGTGAAAATTAAGTGCATTTCCAACTCTGAACTCAAGTAAATTCGGTTATTAAATAAACACATAGCAAAACGAGTCCTGCGGTGTCCCCACCACTTTTCAAAGCAAAGTTACGCCACTGTACGCTCCGAAGCTTCATGAAGCAGTGTTTTGAAATCGGTTATCATTATATAAGTCGTTATTTTTTTCTTTTTTTGGGCGCACAAAAAATATTTTCGTCGTTTTATAATACTAATATTGAAGCCATTTGTACACCCCTGTGAAAATTGTCATTCTGACCCCCACTACAAAATATTGAATTACTCAGTAAATATACATCCATCACATTTAATATTTTGTCTTTTTTCTTCATAAAGAAGAAAAGTTTGAAGAAACAAAATCAACAAAATCGAGCCGGGAAAGTTTCTGAAACCTTTACTTAAAGGTGCTCTAAGCGATGTCACGCATTTTTTAGGCCAAAACTTTTTTTGTCACATACAGCAAACATCTCCTCGCTATCCGCTAGCTGCCTGTCCCCTGAACACACTGTAAAAAAAAAAACGCGGTCTCTGTAGTCAGCACAAGCTCCACAAACGGCAACAAAAACAAACGTGGGCAGTCTGGACCACGAAGCACAACAAACAGTGCTCCAGCCAATAGCCGACAAGAATGATTTGGGGGTGGAAATCATTCTTGTCGGTAAACATAAAAATTGTGTTTATTTAAAACTAGACAAATCTGGTATTATTGTAATCTTATATCTGTCATGAGATAGTTCTTTAAAGCTGATCTAACAGCAGAAGACACGAGCCGGGGTTAAATCCCAGTTGAGCAGACGATAGCAAACAGTCATTGAAACTATGTTAAATCAACATTCTGTTGTCAACATTAAGTCATTGAATCAACATCGAACTCTGATGTTGATTCTACATCATTTTGCAATGTTGAAATCCTGTCCATAGATCAACGGAATATCAATGGTATTTCAATTATTAATGGAATATTGAAACAATGTTGAAATTTCAACTGAAGGATCAACATGATTACACTTGAATTTCAATCGTTATGTAGCCACAGAAAATGATTGCTAGGCATATACGAAAATTCAATGTCATAAATTAAATAGCCTATAATGAATATCCTTATTTATCTACAGCAGGATGTTAAAAAGTGATGGCACATTTGAAAGCGTGCATGCCTATAACCTAGCCTAAAACACTGACCACACCACACTATTTAACAGTCCTTCCAGAAAAATGCGGCTTTTTTGTGATTGTTGCGGGCAAAAATCCTTGATTATGCGGCACGTTTTCTAAAAAAATGCGATGGAAAATGCGGGATATTTATGCGATAAAATTGCGGGAACTTGCAAAAACTGCGGTTTGATGAAAAAGGAGAAAAAAAGCACTACATCACAGAAAGTGCTGGGAATATTTAAGTTCTCATCTTGTTTTATTGAAGACCTTAATAAACACACGGCTCAAATTTACAAAACATTGAGTCAAACAAGTTCTGTAGCTTTACAAAAGGAATATGCTACAACTTCTGAAAAAATGAATAAATAACTTCCTGTTTTACAGACATTTGAGTGCTTCCAATGCACAAAGTGCAATCTCTTAAAGGGTTAAATTCTGTCATTAATGACGTCCCCTCATGTCGCTGGACACCCGTCAGACCTCCGTTCATCTTCAGACACAAATGAAGATATTTTAGTTGCAATCCGATGGCTCAGAAAGGCCTCCATTGGCTCAATGCACTGTACACTCTCAAGACCCATAAAAGCACTAAAGACGTCGATACAAAGTCCATCTCACTTCAGCGGCTCTACAATAACTTTATGAAGCGATGAGAATAGTTTTTGTGCTAAAACCTAAATAACGACTTATATAGTGATGACCGATTTCAAAACACTGCATCATGAAGCTTCGAAGCGTTATGAATCAGTGAGTCGATTCAGCGGTTTGGAGCATTATGAATCAGTGAGTCGATTCATCGGTTTGGAGCGTTATGAATCAGTGAGTCGATTCAGCGGTTTGGAGCGTTATGAATCAGTGAGTCGATTCAGCGGTTTGGAGCGTTATGAATCAGTGAGTCGATTCAGCGGTTTGGAGCGTTATGAATCAATGAGTCGATTCAGCGGTTTGGAGCGTTATGATTCAGTGAGTCGATTCAGCGGTTTGGAGCGTTATGAATCAGTGAGTCGATTCAGCGGTTTGGAGCGTTATGAATCAGTGTGTCGATTCAGCGGTTTGGAGCGTTATGAATCAATGAGTCGATTCAGCGGTTTGGAGCGTTATGAATCAATGAGTCGATTCAGCGGTTTGGAGCGTTATGAATCAATGAGTCGATTCAGCGGTTTGGAGCGTTATGATTCAGTGAGTCGATTCAGCGGTTTGGAGCGTTATGAATCAATGAGTCGATTCAGCGGTTTGGAGCGTTATGATTCAGTGAGTCGATTCAGCGGTTTGGAGCGTTATGAATCAGTGAGTCGATTCAGCGGTTTGGAGCGTTATGAATCAATGTGTCGATTCAGCGGTTTGGAGCGTTATGAATCAATGAGTCGATTCAGCGGTTTGGAGCGTTATGAATCAATGAGTCGATTCAGTGGTTCGGATCGCCAAAGTCACGTATTTCAGCAGTTTGATACCCGATCCGAATCATGAATCGACTCACTGATTCATAACGCTTCGAAGCTTCATGATGCAGTGTTTTGAAATCGGTCATCACTATATAAGTCGTTATTTAGGTTTTAGCACAAAAACTATTCTCATCGCTTCATAAAGTTATTGTAGAGCCGCTGAAGTGAGATGGACTTTGTATCGACGTCTTTAGTGCTTTTATGGGTCTTGAGAATGTACAGTGCATTGTGCCAATGGAGGCCTTTCTGAGCCATCGGATTGCAACTAAAATATCTTCATTTGTGTCTGAAGATGAACGGAGGTCTGACGGGTGTCCAGCGACATGAGGGTCAGTCATTAATGACAGAATTTAACCCTTTAAGAGATTGCACTTTGTGCATTGGAAGCACTCAAATGTCTGTAAAACAGGAAGTTATTTATTCATTTTTTCAGAAGTTGTAGCATATTCCTTTTGTAAAGCTACAGAACTTGTTTGACTCAATGTTTTGTAAATTTGAGCCGTGTGTTTATTAAGGTCTTCAATAAAACAAGATGAGAACTTAAATGTTCCCAGCACTTTCTGTGATGTAGTGCTTTTTTTCTCCTTTTCATCAAACCGCAGTTTTTGCAAGTTCCCGCAATTTCATCGCATAAAATTGCATAAATATCCTGCATTTTTTTTAGAAAACATGCCGCATAATCAAGGATTTCTGCCCGCAACAATCACAAAAAAAAGCTGCATATTTCTGTAAGGACTGATATAATATTATAATGTTGTGTATAATACTATAGACACAGCCACTTGATTGAGCGATTTATTTGTGATGGAATAATTCCTTTATAATTTTATTGGAAGTTTGCACACATGTTGTACAGTTAATCTGAGCCGTGCATTAATTTAAGTGATGACGGATATTATGGGATGGCTTGATGCAGCGCAGGAGATGCAGAGAATTTGATCTTGACCCTTAAGAAACTTTAATACTGTCACGTTACAAATCTGCTTCAAATTGAATTAAAAATTGAATTACAACATTGAAATAAAAATGTAACGGGTGTACAAATACTGTATAAAATCGTGAATATAAATAATTGGTAATCATGAAAAAAAACAAAAAACATTTATCATTGATCTATTATAACTTTTATGTTGGTTTGGTCGTTTAGCTGTTTCCTTATAAAGGTCCAGATATTCGTGGGGTTTTTGTGTAATTTGCCAAGTTTTTCGCCAGGTGTCTTTTTTAATTATATGATGTCATTACGTTGCTGTCTTGACGCCAGCCAATCGCTGCATTGCTGATCATGGTTTCGAGTAACGATGCATCTGCCCTCTTCAGGGAAAACAAGAACGTGCAGTGATCTTAGATCATTTAATCCAGATACTTAAATCCAATCCGCAAATTCGTTTGAAGAACCAAATTAGCCAGACATCAGTTATCACGATTAGAAGATCTGGGATCTGTCAAATCATCTCAGATGTATTAAGCGAAGTACGAAGAACGGACCCCAGGCCACTTTAGGTAAACAACTATAACACACGGTAAACAAGTTGCACTATAAACTAGTGTTTTTCTATCATTAATAAAAATATAATTACCAGTCTGCAACATCAATCTGCATGATGGACTGTTTTTGTACAGCTAATGGACACCACTCTTGCTTTAAAAAAAAAAAAAAAAAAGTGGACAGGGGAGCGCAAATAAAATAAAAAACACGACGTGGCCATAGACAGTTCCTGCAGCATTTACTGAGTATGCCTTATTTTTTAATAACATTTTACAGTTGTAGAGACTTCAAAAGCTAACAGCGAAAATGTAACCACAAAGAAATATAGATATAAAGAACCTAAACTAAGAGCGGATGTGTTACAACTCAATTTATAGATTGAACATTGAAACATGAATCAAAAGAAGGAGACGGCACTTTCTTGTGTATAATATCCAGGTAGCTGTTTATTGTACTACTGACAAAACAAATGTCAGAGGTTAAAACCAGACGGCATTCATTCAGGTCACAACCCTTTATATATAGACTATTTAGACATGGAACTGCCCCGTGAAGGAGAGCGGTTCCCCTTCATCATGATGTCGGGGGTGAGGCGGGGCTCAGGACAGACTTAAATATAGAAAACGGGAGGTGTGCAGCTGTCAGAGGGGAAGGTGGGCGATCGTTGGATCTCACGGGCTGTCTACTCTGTGAGGCCGAGCTTCTTCTTGAGGGACTCGGGCATCTCGGGGGGAGGTGGGCGGGGCAGGCGGAAGTAGACCTTCACAGAGTCGTAGATGAACCACTGCAGGGCCGTCAGGGTACCGATCATGATGATACGGGCGACCAGACCCTTCCACACACCTGAAAAACAACAGACACAAGTCAAGAGGGTGGATAAGAAACCAGGGAAAAGGCAATTTGGTAACAATGCTTGTCTGCTCTCCAGCGGTTCTGCCCTGGTGTTGTCCTGAGAAGGGTCAGGGCAGAGAGGATGCTGGGTAAGCAGGTAGACTGATCTCACACGCCAATGACTCAAGCACCTCCGACTGTACAGCAGTGAAGCTGCTGGGAGCCTCCGGCCCGATCCCGAAGAACCGGCGCGGAGAAACTCCCCAGAGGTGGATCTAAGGAACGTGTTGTTCAGGTCTTACACAC
Source organism: Romanogobio albipinnatus (assembly GCA_023566225.1). Taxonomy (NCBI): domain Eukaryota; kingdom Metazoa; phylum Chordata; class Actinopteri; order Cypriniformes; family Gobionidae; genus Romanogobio; species Romanogobio albipinnatus. Next base: position 34,283,445 of record CM042262.1, read on the forward strand.
AATGAACTGAGATGGTCTCACCTTTGGGTCCGAGCTTCTTGAGCACTTGTGCGGCTGTGCTTCCCTTCTCTTTGTTCAACACGGACACGACCGAGTCAGCCGGGTGAGACACGATGGCACAGAACACACCAGCTACAAGACACAAGCAGAACATGCATCACAACACGGCCTTAAAGAACTCAGAGCTGGGAAACTCTTGAGCATATTTTAATAGAAATAACAGACTGAAGTTAATGGATATAATTCATTACAATAATAATAATGATGATAATATAATAAAAATTAACCCCTTAACTGTCACCCCCCTTTTTGAGAATGCACTATCCAAACTTAAAGGGCTGTAATTTAAGAATGCTTTGGAATATAGACCAAAATTTGGTCTCGTTTTAAAGACGACACTGCAGATTATTGCTGAAGGGAAAGCAATTCAAAATATGAAAGTATGAAAGTTATGGAAGTTGAAATGAAAAATACTGTATTCAATATTTTATTTCATATAAAATATATATTTTACAAAAAAGAATTTACTATAAAATCAAAGCCATATGTCTAACCAATTTGTGTTCCATATTTAAAGTTGATATCACAAAAATTAAAGTTCCCATGAGATTTTGTTTAGGCGCTGTACCAAAAACAGCCACCGGGTGTCATTCAAATTCCATTTATTGTTTTTTTTGATGCATTTTCCTGTAAATTTCTGTCCAAATGTCACTTCCATCACAAAACAGTCACTAAATATGGACCCTTGAGACGCAGACCTTTCCGACAATATGTGTTTTGTCAAGATTGGAAAAGATTTTGAATATAAAGTAGTTAAAATAATTGTTGTAATATGAAACATGACGCCGCCCACTAGGGGAGGAGCCCACTAGAATAATTTAGAGTAACGTTTCCATGGTAACACAATGTCCGATTTCAAAACGGTTTTCACAGGATGAATTTTTAGTTTTTAAGCTTTCAAATGATACCTAATTTATGATAAAATTTATGATAATTACTAAAATATATGATACGAAAAAAAGGCGATCCCACCTATGGGACGGTGACAGTTAAGAGGTTTTAAACAGTTAGACTACACAATTGAAGTATTATAATTAAAAAAATACAACAACTATATTTCTATTTAAATGCAGGATTAATAATATTAATAGAAAATATTAAAAAGAAATTTAATAGAAAAACTATAGAAATTAATACAATATAATTAATGATAATGAGTATAAAATAAATTAATATAAATCTAGAATGAAAACAACAATATAAAATTAATGTTATTAATCAAGTTAAGAAAATATTAACATTAAAAATATAAAAACCAGTCATTTAAAATATAAAATTAATGAAAATAAATAAAATTAATATTACTACAACTAATTATAATATAAAATTAATAACAGCAATATAAAATTAATATTATTGATCATTTAGAACAACAACATTTAATTAAAATGCATAATAATTAGTAGGGCTGCAACAACTAATCGATAAAATCGATAATGAAAATCATCGACAACGATTCTCATTACCGATTAGTCGGGTCTGCCCTCTGTACGCAAAGCTTCTACCAGTCGCGCCAAATCACAGCATGAATAACACATTTTCATGGACAATGTGCATCTGGAAATAGTGGAGTGGAAACGGAGTGAGCTGATGCAGCAAAGGCACGTGATCCAAGTGCCCAAAACATGAGGATTGTTTATTTTAAGCTTCAAGGGAATGCATTGGCGTTTAACACACCCTGTCATGCTCTTTGACAGATGTGTGTGTGTGTCTGTGTCCTCAGCGCAAAACGTTCATTTTACAGGTTAAATCCACTGATCTATATAGGCGGATCTTTTGTGACGTCATTGTTTATGTTTGTCGCGTTGCATCATGGGAGTCGTGTGGCAAGAAACACCGGTAGATACCTGTAATTCGATTGTTTTGCACGTTTGGAGGAGGATTTAGAGAAGATGGTTCACTCTTGCTGTGTGGTCGATTGTACGGCTCGTTGGGGGCCTGATAAAAAGTTTTCGAATTCCCTCCGAAAAGGATAGCGAAAAAAGAAAGAAATGGTTGCGTCAGAGTTTCCGCTAGAAAAAAATGGTGCCGGTCAAAGTGACCGGCAGAGGTTTCGTTTTCCGGACATTTTGATGATATGCCGGTCAAATATCGCCTCTTAATTATTCAAGTTGAGGAAAACTGAAAGCAGTTTATGTAACTTAAAAAAATGACATAATCAGGCCGTATATGCAACATGTTTATTAGCCTAACTTTCAAATAGACGGGGAAAAAAACATGAACGTCCGATTGGCGTCAATCAACCAATTTTTTTTACTATGGTTTCACATTTCATAGTTTAACAAACCAACATAAAATATCCGAATATAGCATTGTTTTTACTCAAGCAAATTTAATTATAAACTCAGTATGTCTCATTTAGTTGGTAACATTTAAATTGGCCACCGTGTGAAATGACTCCTTGTCAAATGAACTTGAACAAACAAATGACTAGGCCTATAACATTGTCTCGCGTCATTTTTGGCTACTTTTTACGCTTTTTTGCAGTGCTGAATTGTGCAGCTGCCGACTTAAAATCAAAAGTTCCCAATGTCTCTCCACAACTTGCAATGCGCATAAGCCGCGTAACCTTGTTCTCCGCAAGACGACTTCGCTGCTTCGTCTTGATCCGATTCTGCAGTGAGAACCCCCTCTCTGCAGGAACACTCGAGACAGGGATTACACAGGCTATCTTGGCGAGCTTGGTCCACTCTGGATACATTTCGCTGAAATCACATATGAGGACTTCGCAGGCTGTGGAGAAATGCAATCCTCCATAGCCACGGAGCGCTGTCATGACAGCAAGGGCATCACGTCGCAGGCTTACGGTATCGATAAGAGGAGCGGTGTCCGCAGACTCAAGGCTTGTAAAATGGCAAACAATCCTTCTGATCGCTGGTTCTGCATATTCTTGCAGAACCGGCGGGGCCGGTTACTAGGCAGTTTTAATCTGACAATTTGTCAGATTTTAATCTGAAATTTTAATCTGACAATTTGACCGAAAAGATTTAATTTTTTCGGACATTTAATTTTTTTCCCGGCCAATGTCCGGTAATTACCGGACAACGGAAACCCTGGGTTGCGTGCAATTAGGCGATTGAGCCTGGACGCTCCGAAGAAAGCCTGGATTCCTGCAGCTTCTGATCGAGTTTGTGAGGCACATTTTGTTCATGGTAAGTCTTAGTGACTATGTATTTATAGAAGATTGAATAAAAAATAAATAAAACTGAGTCAAATCAACCGAGTCATATGTTTTCGCGTTCTGATTCAGGTGTCCCAAACCGCGATCCACAGCACCCAGACTATGTTCCTCACATCAAAATGGGCTATTATGGATCGCAAAACTTAAAACTTTTCGCCGTTCTCTTTGGCGATCACCCACGGGAGATGCGAATCACGCTGTGACTCTGCTTGGCCAGGTCTAACCTCTGCTTTTAGCACGATCACTGCTTTCTGTTTGGCAGAAAAGATCGGCCCAACTTTGCGCGAAACAAAATAATCATAGGCCTCCAGACTTTTGAAAGCCTTTAATCTTTCATGAGTGAAGGGTCCAGGGGTTTCTATTAAATAAGAATAAATGTCTCCCCAGCAGATTGGTGGCCAAGACACGGCCGAGTCGGACCAACGTTTTTTGTCATCCCAGATCTCATATGGGCTTTGAATAACTTCAATTTTGTCACCAATACAAATTGAGCTTCTCTCCAAACCTCCTCCGGTCTTCAGATGTTAAAGTGCTTATATATTGTGAGTTTCGCCCGCTAACTCTCTTGAAAGTGCTCGTCGCGTCTTTACAGCCCGCCATACTGTTTGTTTTGTTGCCACACAACCACTCGCGCATGCGCACAAAGATGTCAACAAAGATCCTCCTATAGAGAACTGCAGTTATATCCTCATCTGTAAATGTTACTAATTCACGCGAGCATTTCCATTTAGCATGAAAGCGCGTCCTGGCAGTCTGTGTAACTTCACTGGGCGTGTGCATGCGCGTCAAACACACAACGCTTTAGAGAGGGAGACAAATAATATTCAGCGCAAAAACATTAATTTAGCTGAAATATCTGCTTTAGGCGCTAAATTTAGTTTTAAAAGTCAACATGTAATTCAAGTATTTTATTAGACTAGGAACTGTAAAGGGATAACAGCGTGTGATTTAATATAAATGTAAGAAGTTTCTACAGGATAAAGAAATGACAGTAACAGGTGTGTGTGTGTGTGTGTGTGTGTGTGTGTGGTGAAAATTCCTCTTTTGTGGTAACACTGAGTTTGTGGGGTTTTTTTCTCTTTAATATAATTTTAATGTAGGGATTTGCTTAGTAACTTTTTTTGCACATAGCAAAAACATAACCTTACAAAAATTATGCCGTATTGATAACCATTTATTTAACCACACAAATACTATATAATCTATGGATTTGAAGCAAAACAATGGTTAATTTGTGGTTACCATTGAAAAACTAAAACAACCCTGTTATTTATTAATTTATTAATTAATTAATTATTATTATTGTTGTTTGTTTTGTTCATTGTAAAACCACGGTTAATTTATGTAATGGTAGATATATTCACTATGCATGTGTCCATAGCACTCAGCTGGCACGGTTGTTTGAAGGATAGCATTGGAGTTGAACCGATTCATCGAAAAAATAATAGACCAACTAATCGATTATCAAAATAATCGTTAACTGCAGCCCTAATAATTAGTATTATTAAAAACGAATAATAGTAGTAATAGTAATAATAAAATAAAGACATAATAGAAAAAAGTATAGAAAATAATAATTAAAAACAATATAATTAATGATAATGAATATAAAATTAGAATTAATAAAACATTAAATGTATAATACGTTATTAAAATGTATAAATTAAGATAAAATATTAACATTAAAAATAACAGAATTTTATATATTTCGAATTTATATTTACTACCACTAATTATAATATATAATTAATAACAGTAATTATTGATCATTAGAACAACATTTAATTAAAATGCATATTAATATTTATTATTATTAAAAATGAATAATAGTAGTAATAATAGAATAAAAAATTATATAAATAAAAACCAAATTAAAAAGACATTTAATAGAAAATAATGATTAAAGTAATACAATATAATTTATAATTAATATAAAATTAGAATGAATAAAACATTAAAAATGTATAATACGTTATTAAAATTAATAAATTAAGATAAAACATGAAAAATAACAGAATATAGAATTAAAATAAATTAGAAATATATCAAATTAATATTACTAATACCAATCATAATAAGTAATAGCAATATAAAATTAATAATAATGATAATTTAGAATAAAATGCATAATTATCATTTAAAAAAAATAATGAGATGGTGTTACCATTTAAATTACAATAAGGGTCCATTAGTTAACTGCAGTACAAGTAACATTTCAACATTTACGGATACATTAAAATCTAAAGTTGTATCTGTTAATATTTAATTTTTTTACGTTAAAGAATAATAAATACTGATTGTTAGTTAATGCATTAACTAATGGACCCTTATTGTGAAGTGTTACCATGTAAATCCTTCAATCCTCAGAAACCAGCCTTACCGATGTAACCGGCGGTGAATGTGACGACCAGCTGTTCCGATTTGGAGCATTCGCCGCGGGGTTTGGGCACCACGTACTTGTACAGCAGCTCAACGGTGCGCTCGAAGCAGGCAAACTTCATCATGGTGTAGGGGATCTGTCTCATCCACAGAGGAACCACACCTTTGTAGAACCTGCCAGGAGATTCACACACATCAACTCTCAGACGAGTGCTAAAGTCAACATTAAAGAGCTCATTGGTTTATTAAAATAGGTTTGTCTGCTCTCCAGCGGTTCTGCCCTGGTGTTGTCCTGAGAAGGGTCAGGGCAGAGAGGATGCTGGGTAAGCAGGTAGACTGATCTCACACGCCAATGACTCAAGCACCTCCGACTGTACAGCAGTGAAGCTGCTGGGAGCCTCCGGCCCGATCCCGAAGAACCGGCGCGGAGAAACTCCCCAGAGGTGGATCTAAGGAACGTGTTGAGCTCCCAACGGGTTTAAAGTGCAGGATACTCACGCCCAGACCCCTTCCTCGGCGTACATCTTGGGGGCACATTCTCTCAGGGTGTTGGCATAGCCAGGCTGAGTCTGGATACGCACTTTACACGCCTCCATAGGGGCCAGTGCCATATCTGCGAAGAACTCAGCGCTGGCAGAAGCAGCCAGATACAGCGAGGTTCTCCACAAGTACGCGTTTTCCTGGAAGAGGACAGGAAGGACACATGAGCATCGGCTAACAGACTTCACGGCACGGCTTGGGTTTATTGCCATGTTTATTTTTCAATCTGTGGAAAATTACGGCATGGTACACAAATACAAAAAATTCTCTCATTATTATTATTATTAGTATCTTAATATTTAAAGTTCATTTTTAATATACAAATCAAAATATATTTTATAATTACTTAATATTATTAGAGTAATATTACTCTAAACAAATAATTTAAATATAAAGAAATCTAAATTAAATATAATTTCAATGAAATATAAATTTATATTTAATGGGGAAAAAAATATATATAGAATTTAAATGAAATATAATGAATTAACATTTAAATTATAATTTATATTTAATAGAATAAAATAATATATATATATATATATATATATATATATATATATATATATATATATATATAAATAAAATTAATTAAAAAACATGCATATATTTTCCATTATAATATAACATATATATATACATTAAAAAATAATAATTTATAAAATTTAAAATATATTATATTTTCCATTAAGTTAAGTGCATAACATTTCTTCAATTAAATATAATTTAATATAAATTAATTGTAGATTAAATATAATTTATATTTAAATGGAAATATATATATATATATATATATATATACACACACATTATAATATTATTATATATATATATTTATATATATATATATATTAATAATATTAATATATATATATATATATTAATAATATTAATATATATATATATATATATATATATATATATATATATATATATATATATATATATATATATATATATATATATATATATATATATATATATATATATATATATATATATATATATATATATATATATATATATATATATATATATATATATATATATAAAGATTTTCCCCATTACATATAATTTATATTTAATGGAAACTATTACATTTATTTTACTTTAAATTTTAATGACTTTAACAATAAAACAACATAAAAAAAGAAAATATGACAATGAAAATTCAGTTCAGCCCATTTAATCATCAACTATTATGATTATTGATATATTATTATTATAGTTTAACTATCTGCACCCAGAAGCAGAATAATGCAAATAAATGGTTGTCAGGCTCATTACAATAAGTTACTATTTTTTAAATACTTTATCATTGCATCAATGCCAGAATGATGGTACCGAGCAAATTCAAGGTTTGAAACACATTCGCAAGCATCACTTCATTCATCTCACCTCTCCTAGCATGTCACCGTACATGATCTTGAACACTTCATAAAAGCCGAACTTGCAGAGCCCCTGCATGGAGTATCCGATGAAGGTGGGCGCCCAACCCTTGGCCAACCCACGCATGCCGTCCTCTCTGATCGTGACGGAGAACCCATTAAAGATGCTCTTGTATTTAGCAGGATCCACCTAAACGCAGCATTTGGTTATTGCAATGACAGTCAGAGAAACAACCACAGAGGAACTTTAGCAGGAACCGGCTGGTTATGAAGGAACACGGTTAATGGTTGCACTTCAAAATAATGGTATTTACATGCTGGAACAAGATTAATAAATCAAAGTAAATCAAATGTTACTTGGATGACATCAGTGGCGGAGCGTCACAGATCGATTTAATAATCCTCATATTATTCCAAACCTATAATACTTCCTTTCTTTCACGAAACATCTTCAGTTTTCCATTTGTTTTATGGAAAAAGAGCAGCTTGAACATTCTGCATAATTTCTCCTTCAGTGTTTCATAGACGAAAATATGGCGTTTTCTTCAATTTCATATTTTAAACTGTTTGCACAGAATGATATCGCACCGCAAATTAAAACATCACAGTCAGAAATGATCAGATTTGTTAGCTGGTTAGTCAAATCACATCACACGTGTTAGTGACCCTTCGCCACGGATGCCATCTCATTAAGCTGATGAAGGGGATGGAGACGAGTACAGACCTGGAGACGGCACTTGACCAAGTCGAGGGGCACGACGGCCGTGTGCGTAATACCACAGCTCAGGATGCCCCCAAACCCGCAGAGGGCGTAGTATTTCCCTGAGCCGAACTCACAGCTATTGCCCGTCTCTGTGACGTGAGGGAACACACACACACACATGCTCATGCGTTACAACACGACACTTAACATGCTGATGAGGGGTTGCAGTTGCACTGGGGTCAGGTCACACGGACACACTCGAGCGACTCCATCTAACACACACGGACCTGCATTCGGCACTTGACCAGGTCGAGGGGCACCACAGCCGTGTGCGTGGTGCCACAGCTGAGGATTCCTCCGAAGCCACAGAGGAGGAGGTATTTCTGTGAGCCGAACTCACAGCTGTCTCCCTCTGAGGAGAAACAGGCAATCACGTTCATCTACACAAGGTCTGAGACGTTCGTTTGGGGGGTTAGTGGAACACCGCCACACTGGACTTTAAAGCGTGACCTTTCACCTGCTATCACACTATGTCAGGGCGTTTTAATCTCTCAGGGCCAGTTGTTCAAAAGTAATCTGAACGGACTTCAGCTATCGGATTGGCTCGAATCTTAATAATGGGTTGTTCAAAAGGATTCTCAGATCACAAAAAGATTGGGATACCTTTGATCCAATTTTTTTTTTAAAAACACAGGATTATATAAATTTTTTATAATCCTGCATTTAAAATTGGCCAGAAAATACAACTTTTTGTATCATGTATTAAACACACACTTTATTTTATTTTGCTCTAGATTAGTTATAATCTATAAATTAGAAGTAGACATTATGCTGCGTTCACACCCAACGTGAATATAGCATCAAATTCACATCTAGTTTGACGCTTGAACATTTTGAATCCATTCGCGCATCCACAGCGAATTGGACACGCGTATAAATTGAGCGTTTGAAGCTAAATAGACGTGCGTTCAATGCGCTCCAGGAGAAATCTGTCATAAAACACCTCTGCCTCTTTTCATTATAAATATATATTAAACATTAACAGCCACACAAATGTGGTCCAGGCAACTCCTACATTATCTTCACTGCATGTATATTTAAATATCCTAAAAAATAAAGTTATGAAACTTCTTTGCCCTCAGACTAAACGATTTGGCAGACAACATTACAGATTCATGACACCAAAGATCGCCCGTTAGATCTACACAAGATTAATTATCCCTCATGTTTAACCACCACAGGACATCAGAGCCAGCGGCAGACGTCAGAAGGACTGGCCGAGGAAAGGCTGCTCTCGCCGGGGTTAACGAGCGCTGAGCGCCCAGTGATCGACTGGATCTCACAACTCCAAAAACGCCAGATAAAATATTCAAATAGGCGCTCTCTTTATAAATAAACCACAGATTTGAGTTTTAAACAACTACATCCTCACCTGAAAGTCTTAAAACTAAATTGTGTGACACAATAACAGTAGTATTTTTAAATTATGCAGGGTTTTCACGTCACTTTACGTGACTAGACACCAAAGTTCAGATTTTTCAATTCAGGCGTCAAACGTGAATTTGCTTCAAACGTGCGAATGCACAAAAGCACCGAATAAAATCACTTGCGTGTATTGCGCAAGACGGTCGATTCGCGTGAACTGGACGCGTGAATGAGGCGGAATCGCGCCACAGGACCTCCAAACTCGTGTCAACGCATCTTTCCATTGAAATCACTCGCTCCTGACTAGGGCTGCAACAACGAACCGATAAAATTCGATAATTAAAAGAGTTGGCAACAAATTTAATTATCGATTCATTGTGTCGCGCGACTATTACGCCCCTCAATAAGACGCGGAGATGTTTGAGTATAATAAAAAAAAGCACGGTTGAGCGCAAAAGCAGAGTGGAAGCGGGCGAGCCGTGCTGTACCCGTCGTACCACGCAGTGGAAAAGCAAACCGAGCCGTACCAGTCGAAAAGCGCCATTAATAAATCGAGCAGCAAAAGCGGCGCGACATGGCACGGGAGCACCACGGTGGTGATTCAGCACCTAAAACGAAAACATCTTGGAGTCCTTGATGAGGAGGAAGGGAGTTCAACAGCAGGGTAACATCACTACAAAATCCCACTTTTGTTCCGTTTGGAAGTGAGGAGCGCGACGTCCCTCCAGTAGCTCTTCTGGTGCTGGTTTACTCGTTATCCAGCTTGACAAGTTAGCGCTAGCTTGTTAATAACAGTAGTAAAGCAGGGGTGGTATAGTTTGCAAAACTAAAGACAGGTTTTTATTCACTTGCCTTTTTTGGCCCATTCATTTTTCAATCAGTTGCCATGTTAATTTCATTGACAAATAATTTGTCAATATTTTAATCAACATTTTTCACAGACAAAAACGAGAAGAAAATCAAAACCAGCTTTGAATGACAAAAACTAGGACTAATATCTATTGCCATTGTCGGTCAGCATTCGGTCTTAAAGTGACAGCAGTCCATTAACCTGCTTCCATTTGTGCTCTTAAAATTAATCAAACAACAAAAGACAGAGAAAAATCACCTCTTTAGTTTTAATAAGGATTCATTATATTTATTATACATTAATTATTTAATCTATAAGGAATGTTGTATGCAAGTTGTTATAAAGAATGCATATTCATTGAAAATAAGAGTGTTAGTAGTTTTATTTAATTGTTACATAATATTTGTTTATATGTCACAGCAGTTAAATCTGTGTCTGTATTGCATGTTTAAACTTTAATATCATTCATATTAATCGGTTAATACAGTAGATGTTTTCTCCAGGAGTATATAATGGGTTTGGACATTAGAGAAAAGGATGGGAAATTAATGGTTTTTTTTTAAATATCCGATTAATCGAAAAATAATCGACAGATTAATCGACCATTAAAATAATCGTTAGTTGCAGCCCTACTCCTGACGCTCTATGCGCGTTTGGTGTGAACGCAGCACAAGACTACAGTAAAGAACTTGCCGCCATAAAATAATCCCAAACAGCTGTAAATGTCAATCAAAAATATTATATTTAATTTAAAGTGTTTATCACTGTTTGTAAACTACATCGGCACAATCATAAGAGATGATCCAGTCAAAAGGTCTTCTGAGAACTCAAAATCATTGATTTATTTTTTACCCATCCATCTTATATTTTTTCCATCCCCATGTCCCTTTAGGGAGAGCACTAGTAATCCAGATTTGGTCATCTGAAAAGTGTGTCTGAATCAGGGTGACCAGTCCAGTTGGGCTTTGAAAAACCGGGATCCTGCTTTTGAAAAATCCTGGATAGCAAAACATGGGATATCCAAGTCCAGATTAAACTTTATGAACAACTGGCCCTTAGATCATCCTTATGTGAGGGACCTCCATCCTTTAAAACAATACTGTGTATTTCTCATGTAAAAAGACAGAATTTATACCGTGGAAACATTAATATATAATCTATATATCTGACAATGGAAAATTCTGTTCAGAGTAATTTTTTTTATCATTTTAATCGACAATACACTTACACAAACCTCACTAACCAACAAACTCAAACACAAAAGGTGTCGACCTCATTCACAATTAAAGCGCTCCTACTCAAAATAAATCTACATACAACTATTACACAAACCTTTCAGGGAGAGGCACTGATAACACATGCAAAAGATATTAAAATGTACGATTAAACGTTGGGCAAGATGCTGAACGATACACGATAGCGGCCTTGGACGTGTTCCTCAGAACTGAAGGCCAATCAAAACGCGCCTTGCTGAAAGCTGGACCCAATCAGATCGCGTCTCATTGATAATAGCGGTACCCACACAGGTCATGTGCAGAATAGGACGCTTTAAATAAAGAACAACATGTCCCCTAACCGCCTCAATACCATTTTAACACATCCTGACATATCCCACACAACTCTAGTGCATTAAAATGTAACAACATCTCCCGAAAGCGTTATAACGCGTCCTCTAACTTTGTCCTTCATTGCCCTCCATGATCCCATCAAGGCCAGAAAAGCATAGCAAGCAGCGAATTGGAGCCACACTAAAGACTATTCAACGCTAAATACACAATATACACCTACATATGTGATAAAAGAAGCATTTAAAGGGACTTGCTAATCATCTAAACAGCTCTACGTAGCATAATGCTAACTAACTAACCTTTAATTCAACGCTCATATGGTGTTATTTCCCATTCTGATCCATTTCAAGCGGTAATACAATAATAAACAGAGACAAGTGATGGGTTATGTATGTATACACCCCCTTTATACCCTTTAAAAGTTGTTCCCCGGGGGTCTTACCGGCTACTGCGGCGGCGGCGAGCGCGCGCTTCTGTACGGGAGTGCTGGTCTCGGGCTCTTCGGCTTTCTGCAGCGTGAACAACGGGGCGCTGAAGGGGTTCGCCCGGGCCAGATGGGTTAGTGTGTTCGGATACATGTCTGATGGTGGACCTGAGCGAAGAATAAACACTGGTTAGGCAGTGAACAAGCTGCTAATGTGTCCTCTATCATCATGTGGTTCTGTGGAGAGGTCAGCTGCCCCGCGCTCTTGAGGGAGACGCTGTGGTGAAAATAACACTAAACTAACGCATTTAACACGTTAAGGAGTGTTTAGGTAACCGTGAAACGACGGGTTAATATGTGCGTGAAGACTAAGAAATAGCTGGTGTAAGGAGGGAGAAACTCTTACTTTAGAGAAGTTGTCACAAAATGGCGCCTCCGTCCTCTCCTCTACCGGCTGCGCATAGAGACCGAGCGGTGAGTGAGAGCTGCGCAAGGCTCAACCGGATAAAGGAAGCCGCTGCGTCACTGTAAGCCCCGCCCACTACTTTACTGATCCTACTATGGCTAAGAAGTTCTGGCTCATGAATATTCATTTTAACGGTTTTTTTTTTTTTAAAGACTTTTCAATGAAGAAAATTATGTTTTCGCCACAGAATAAAACATTTATAAAGATAATAGCGACTTTTTATCTCGCAATTTTTGACCTTTTCCCCCAAAAAATTTCAGATATAAAGTTATAAAGTCTATAGGACTCTGACTATGGCAAAGTCTTGGCTCATGAATATTAATTTTGGACGTTTTAAAAAAAAAAAAAAAAAAAAAAAGCATTTTCAATGCAGAAAACTGTTTCCGCCACAGAATAAAACATTTTAAAAGATAATAGCGACTTTTTATCTCGCAATTCTGACCTTTTTTCCCCAAAATTTTCTGATATAAATAGTTATAAAGTCTATACGACTCTGATTATGGCGAAGTCTTGGCTCATGAATATTAATTTTGGACGTTTTTAAAAAAAAAAAGCATTTTCAATGCAGAAAACTATGTTTCCGCCACAGAATAAAACATTTATAAAGATAATAGCGACTTTTTATCTCGCAATTCTGACCTTTTTTCCCCCAAAATTTTCTGATATAAATAGTTATAAAGTCTATACGACTCTGATTATGGCGAAGTCTTGGCTCATGAATATTAATTTTGGACGTTTTTTTAAAAAAAAAAGCATTTTCAATGCAGAAAACTATGTTTCCGCCACAGAATAAAACATTTTAAAAGATAATAGCGACTTTTTATCTCGCAATTCTGACCTTTTTCCCCAAAACATTTTCAGATATAAACAGTTATAAAGTCTATACGACTCTGATTATGGCGAAGTCTTGGCTCATGAATATTAATTTTGGACGTTTTTTTTTAAAAAAAAGAAGCATTTTCAATGCAGAAAACTATGTTTCCGCCACAGAATAAAACATTTTAAAAGATAATAGCGACTTTTTATCTCGCAATTCTGACCTTTTTTCCCCCAAAATTTTCAGATATAAACAGTTATAAAGTCTATACGACTCTGATTATGGCGAAGTCTTGGCTCATGAATATTAATTTTGGACGTTTAAAAAAAAAAAAAAGCATTTTAAATGCAGAAAACTATGTTTCCGCCACAGAATAAAACATTTTAAAAGATAATAGCGACTTTTTATCTCGCAATTCTGACCTTTTTTCCCCCAAAATTTTCTGATATAAATAGTTATAAAGTCTATACAACTCTGATTATGGCGAAGTCTTTGCTCATGAATATTAATTTTGGACGTTTAAAAAAAAACAAAAAACATTTTAAATGCAGAAAACTGTGGAAGCTTGTTTTCGCCACAGAATAAAACATTTATAAAGATAATAGCGACTTTTTATCTCGCAATTCTGACCTTTTTCCCCCAAAAAATTTCAGATATAAACAGTTATAAAGTCTATACGACTCTGACTATGGCGAAGTATTGGCTCATGAATATTAATATGAATGTGGTTTTTTTAAAGCCTTTTCAATGCAGAAAACTATGGAAGCGTGTTTCCGTCACATATTTAAACATTTAAAAAGATAATTGCGACTTTTATCTCGCAATTCTGATTTTTCTTTTTTTACATTCATTCAGGATTTTTTGTTTGCAATTATATTTGCTAATGACATTAATTTACCTAAAAAAAAGATCTGAGAAATTTGCTCACAAATTTCCGTTTTTTTTGTTTTGTTTTTTACTATATATATATATATATATATATATATATATATATATATATATATATATATATATATTAGAGTAAAAATATTATTAAAAATACATTTCTGTTGTTACTGTTTATGTCTAATATTTTTATATAGTAAAAAATATTATTAGAAATAAACAGGAAAAACGGAAATAAGAAAAAGTTTTCAAAACGAAAACATGTTTATATAATTATTAATTTTAAATTCCACATACATAAAATTAAACGATCTGCCTCCAAAAGAAATGTAGTGTTTCATAAATGATTTTAAACAAATCTGTAATGTTCTGCAAAAATGTAAAAACAAAAAACTATTAGAGCCTATAATATTATTATTATTAAGTATGATTGACACGTGTCACTTTTTGTTTGGTTATTGGTAGTCTATCACCTTTTTTTAACCTTCATATAATAAAATACAGACATGTACCTGCCTGCGTCTTAGCCAATCAGCCCGGCCAACTGGATAACGTCACATTACCTAATTAATATTCATGAACCAAGCCTTCGCCATAGTAGAATTCGCTCGACCAGTGAGGGGCGGGGCTTTTCCGGAGTGTGCATTACGCAAGAGATTCCATACAACTCAAAGTCACCGTCTGCCGTCTTTCATATTTATGTGCATATTGTGCAGCAGATAATTATTGCAAAATATATTTTGTGTATGTATATCTAAGGACTGATTATATATGGATTGCTAGTTGCAATGATGTGTCTGAAGGTCAAACCTCCTGTCAAATATGACAGGAAACATTCCTGGTTAAATCAAATTGCTGGAATGTCTCGTGTGTGTGTGTGTGTGTGTCAGTCACTGAACTGACCTTGCTGTAAATAAACTACAAGGAAGGGTCACCTCTGGGATTTCAATGGTTTTGTTTAATTTCACACCAGATTTGTATTGAATCAAGGATAAATATTCAAATCATTCCATATGACCAATTTTCCACAATTAGCTGCCTAAATAAAAAGTGCAAACTGGACTTGTATGCCCTTCACTGCCTTTGACACAGCAGTACAAAACTAAGATGTTAGTTAGTGGTTAGTGGAGTCGGTATATGTACATTTAAAAGTAACCCACTGCATTTAAAAAAAGCCATTAGAAAAATATTGCGGTTAAAAAGTGATTAAACTGAAAGTAGCAAAATGAAGATGCATCACAAATGTATTCTTTTGAATGAAATGAAGATATACTTAGCACACGTCCAGAGGACAATGGTTTTGTTTAAAAAAAATAAAAATAAAATCACAGATAAGAAATGAACTCAGTCAGATGAATCACAGACGGTCTGATTACAGTCAATAACAGGCGAGTGTCAGCGGACTCGATTCATATTATGGGTTTAAAATCGGCTACAATGCCACATCACATTATGAAAACATCACAAACACATTTAACAAGCCACCATTACCTATTAAAAAAGAAAGTGAAGCATTATTTACTACAGGCTTTCATATAAGATCACATTTTCTTTCAAGCTCTGGATAAAAAGACAAATATCAATCTAAAAAGTCTAAAAGCAGACATTATCTGAGCTGGTCGTTCAGAAGTTTGAACATTTCGATGCTACAAATCATTTCATCAAAAGCTACGGGATGATTCTCACGAAAACCGTCACGCGCATTTCAAAGTCATATTTCACAACAAAATCCAAAAAGAACATTTCTAATTACGCATTTTTCACACAATTCTCATTTACTATAACGCCAAAAATAAATGTTAAGTACACCCACTGTCTGTATTTCTTAAATTAAACGTATGGCAATTTTATGTAAAAAATAATTCAACATTATAGTAACACAAATAATTTTTTTTGTACTATAGTAATGAATTAGACTGGGTAAACCCAGCCTGATCTGCTGGTGATTTCGCCCTGTAACCCAGTCTGGAAACCTGTACATTCACTTCTACTGCTTCTGTTACACTTTTGCGAGAACCAATCACAGACTGGCGTATCCACCTGGCGCGCTATTGGCGGGTTTAACACGATGACGGGTCGTTGCCGGTTGATCACACTTATTGTGGTCTGATTGGTTTAAGGACTATCCAATTGTGTAGAGTCATTTAATTTATGCTCGTTGATCACGCCTCTTGTGGTCTGATTGGTTGAAGGACTATCCAATTGCGTAGTCATTTAATTTATGCTCGTTGATCACGCCTCTTGTGGTCTGATTGGTTTAAGGTCTATCCAATTGCGTAGTCATTTAATTTATGCCCGTTGATCACACCTCTTGTGGTCTGATTGGTTGAAGGACTATCCAATTGCGTAGAGTCATTTAATTTATGCCCGCTGATCACACCTCTTGTGGTCTGATTGGTTGAAGGACTATCCAATTGCGTAGAGTCATTTAATTTATGCCCGTTGATCACACCTCTTGTGGTCTGATTGGTTGAAGGACTATCCAATTGCGTAGAGTCATTTAATTTATGCCCGCTGATCACACCTCTTGTGGTCTGATTGGTTGAAGGACTATCCAATTGCGTAGAGTCATTTAATTTATGCCCGCTGATCACACCTCTTGTGGTCTGATTGGTTGAAGGACTATCCAATTGCGTAGAGTCATTTAATTTATGCCCGTTGATCACACCTCTTGTGGTCTGATTGGTTGAAGGACTATCCAATTGCGTAGTCATTTAATTTATGCCTGCTGATCACGCCTCTTGTGGTCTGATTGGTTGAAGGACTATCCAATTGCGTAGTCATTTAATTTATGCCCGTTGATCACGCCTCTTGTGGTCTGATTGGTTGAAGGACTATCCAATTGCGTGGAGTCATTTAATTTATGCCCGTTGATCACACCTCTTGTGGTCTGATTGGTTGAAGGACTATCCAATTGCGTAGAGTCATTTAATTTATGCCCGTTGATCACGCCTCTTGTGGTCTGATTGGTTGAAGGACTATCCAATTGCGTACAGAGTCATTTAATTTATGCCCGCTGATCACACCTCTTGTGGTCTGATTGGTTGAAGGACTATCCAATTGCGTGGAGTCATTTAATTTATGCCCGCTGATCACACCTCTTGTGGTCTGATTGGTTGAAGGACTATCCAATTGCGTAGAGTCATTTAATTTATGCCCGTTGATCACACCTCTTGTGGTCTGATTGGTTGAAGGACTATCCAATTGCGTAGAGTCATTTAATTTATGCCCGCTGATCACACCTCTTGTGGTCTGATTGGTTGAAGGACTATCCAATTGCGTAGAGTTATTTAATTTATGCCCGCTGATCACACCTCTTGTGGTCTGATTGGTTGAAGGACTATCCAATTGCGTAGAGTAATTTAATTTATGCCCGTTGATCACACCTCTTGTGGTCTGATTGGTTGAAGGACTATCCAATTGCGTAGTCATTTAATTTATGCCTGCTGATCACGCCTCTTGTGGTCTGATTGGTTGAAGGACTATCCAATTGCGTAGAGTCATTTAATTTATGCCCGTTGATCACGCCTCTTGTGGTCTGATTGGTTGAAGGACTATCCAATTGCGTAGTCATTTAATTTATGCCCGTTGATCACGCCTCTTGTGGTCTGATTGGTTGAAGGACTATCCAATTGCGTACAGAGTCATTTAATTTATGCTCGTTGATCACGCCTCTTGTGGTCTGATTGGTTGAAGGACTATCCAATTGCGTAGTCATTTAATTTATGCCTGCTGATCACGCCTCTTGTGGTCTGATTGGTTGAAGGACTATCCAATTGCGTACAGAGTCATTTAATTTATGCTCGTTGATCACGCCTCTTGTGGTCTGATTGGTTGAAGGACTATCCAATTGCGTAGTCATTTAATTTATGCCTGCTGATCACGCCTCTTGTGGTCTGATTGGTTGAAGGACTATCCAATTGCGTAGAGTCATTTAATTTATGCCCGTTGATCACACCTCTTGTGGTCTGATTGGTTGAAGGACTATCCAATTGCGTAGTCATTTAATTTATGCCCGTTGATCACGCCTCTTGTGGTCTGATTGGTTTAAGGACTATCCAATTGCGTAGTCATTTAATTTATGCCCGTTGATCACGCCTCTTGTGGTCTGATTGGTTGAAGGACTATCCAATTGCGTAGTCATTTGAATTATGCTCGTTTATCACGCCTCTTGTGCAGTAGAAAATACATAGCAGACTCCCCAGACCAACGTTCAATCTTAAATTGAGCTTGATCTGGTGATAGCCAGACAAGTAATAAATATGAGTAGTGTATATGCAAGTATAATTAATATATATATATTTGAGATTTTGTGGTGAAATATGACCCATATATTTCCTTTGGTGAGTTTCACCTGCTATGCAAGACCACTTTTCTCGCTCTGGTCTCATTAGCAACATTTCATAATGTCAGATTCAG
This sequence comes from Romanogobio albipinnatus, assembly GCA_023566225.1. Classification (NCBI taxonomy): domain Eukaryota; kingdom Metazoa; phylum Chordata; class Actinopteri; order Cypriniformes; family Gobionidae; genus Romanogobio; species Romanogobio albipinnatus. Next base: position 34,302,550 of record CM042262.1, read on the forward strand.
CCATGCTAAAAATAAACTTCAACGGTTTATTCAAGAAAACGTTTAAAAAGATTTAGTTTTGCAAACATTCAGCTTGAGTGTCTTCCTTCCAGCCGTGATGTGTGTGTGTGTGTGTGTGTGTGTGTGTGTGTGTGTGTGTGAAGCCGAATTGTGCTTGTGTTGGCCGCGTCTTGGCACTTGAAGAAACACGCAGGCGAGTCCTAAACTCTCGTTGTGTGCTTCTGAACAGGGAGCGCCGGCGACTGCGGCGAATGATTCGCTGTTGGCGATCATGAATGAACACTACACTCGTCTACGTCGTCTCGAATGCTACAAAACCGTAAAATCACAAAGCAAGATCAAAACACACAGAGTTTAAAGACTACTTGAAACACGAGTCTATTCAGATGTGACCGCTAGGTCAAACTGCGATAACCAGAATCCCTCCCTCCCCAAACCCTGCCGATGCGTTGCTCCTTAAAGGACTAGAAAATCAGTCTGACAGTAGATGCATGCTGACGCGACGGATTCGCTGCTCACTCGCTGGCCTCGCCTTCGGATGGGCTCTCCCAACTGATGTATTTGACGATGGGTGTGATCACATTGTCCTGGACATAGAGCTGGCAGGTGTTGATCTGATCGGTGGTGACGTTCAGGAAGGCGTAATACAGTGACGCAGCAAGTGCGATTAACACCAGAAGCTTCAACCAGAAAGCGAGCCAGCGGCGGGGTTTGGGAGGGACGGCGGGTGCTGCGCTGCGAACGTTTGTGATGGAGGATTTAGTCGCTGTGTAAATGTTCTGCTGTAGGATGGGCTCCTCCGACCAGAGGTTCAGCGGCTTCACCGGACGTCCGGCCGCACCGTGGATCGGCCTCCGACATGTGGCCCTGTTCGAGTAGAAAACATAAATGTGGGTTTAATTAAAGCACTGATAAGTGACCATCATCAAGAGTTTTTCACCAACTTTTTTTATATATAGAGGTAATCAATTAAAACAGTGTTTCAGTTCATACATTGATTTATGTGTGGCGGCCCGCCACAATATCAACATTGACCGCCACAAATAGATTTCAGTGCTTCCCATTAATTAACTAGACTATATTTAATATGTTTGATGATATTTAAATGAAATGACTATATTTGATGATATTTAAATAGGGATGCACTGGCCAAAAATCATAACCGGCCGGTTTTTGCTTCTAGCGCGCGATCCGCCGGTTTTCTTTGTATGTTTCTGCCGATTTTTTCGGAAGTGCGCCCGCGTACACATATGCCTATATCGCAATCATTCGCCAACATGTCACTTGTGTGTTACAAACGGAAACTGGAGAACCGAGGGAAGAGACGAGATACGCTGAAGGGAATAAAGAGCCCCTTTCCTGCGCGAGCTTACCTCTCCGCGCCCTGCACAAGCACAGATAGTGAGCGTTTGTTCAGCTCAGATTCTCACGTGTTGGATCGGATGAGAACGAAACAGACTAACTTGTGACAAAGCCGAAATACTTCTTTTTGTAAAGAAGAACATGCATCCACTTTTGAAATGAAATACTATCAGTTCTGTAAAGGATGATCATTTTTATTTTACCTTAAAATTACATTGACTTAATTTGATTTAAAAAAGCACCTGGTGTAGCATTTTAGTTTTTTTCGTTGCACTAAACATTATTTGATTTAACATTTTGGAACAATTATATTTGGTTTTATTTAATTTCACTGGTAAATTCTTTTATTCTTTACACTGAATTTAAAAACAAATGCTGTTTTAAGTAACATCTTTGATTGGATTGCAGAATATGCAGTTGCTGCCTTTAATTTCACCTTTCAGCCTTTTAATTTCCAATTCAATTTCCCGTTGATTTTAGATTGCGGACTTGTTTTCATTGGCCAAAAGCCAATTTAGCCTGTTCATGTATACTTTCATTCTTTTATTGTGTAAAAAAATAAAATAAATTGGAAATTGGTATCGGAATCGGCCATGTAAAATCATGATCGGTGCATCACTATATTTAAGCATCTCATAACACAAAAGGTCTTTAAATGACATGTTTTGCGCAATTGCTGTCAAACAAACTAAAATCGAAAGCTCGATAAGGCTTTGTGTCCTTTTTAAATCACAATAGACTGTCTGTTTGTACTGCGTTAAGAGAAGTGCGCGCTTCGCTCACGTGATCAGCTCCACGTCTCAGGTCACATGAGCTGAGTTTAGCGTGCATTTGGAGGCGTAGCGGGCACCAGTTACGCATTATTTTATCATTTGCATAGTTGACTACAAACTGGTGCATCGACTCGTCATCCAGAGCGGCAAACGGAGGTCGCACTGGTTCCCAACTGATAAGATCTGCCATCTCAGCTCTGAGCAATAACAGACAGCGCAAGCTCATCCACGGGCCGATCTCGATCACATGACGCCATTACTACACAGCGCTGGGAGATCCAGTGAGAAAGCATTTGAACTCACCACAGAATTAATATAGTGGAAGCATCCGGCACATAATTCTCTGTTATGAACCCACTGATCTATATAAATGTAAATCACAGATATCAGATCAAACAGCACTGACGAGGAGACCAGGAGAAACATTGAGCTAGGAGCGAAGTTCAGGAAGTCCACAAATCACCAACATTCACCATGGATTTAATGTATTAACACTACATTAGTTTAGCCTAGAAATCTAGTCGCGGCAGCAAATCTAATTTGCTGCGAGTGTAGTCTAGCAACTCTCAGTAGACCTGCGAGCTGGAAAAAGCGAACTCTGGTCAGGCCAATCACATTGTGTATAGAGTCGGTGGGCGGCTTAACATAATGACGGCAGAGTTGCGGAGGTTCTGCGTGCTACACGTAAACAAAGAAGCTGGCGAACAGCAATCTTTCGAATCCGCTTTGGCCGCGACTCTGGAAGACTCGGAGTTAAGCTTTTCTTTGAGAAAAGACCGTTTGTCCCGACCCTCGGATTGAGCCCTGTCAACGGTGAGTTCCCAGATCTTGATGTGGGTCTGACTTGTCAGGCTAACATTAGTTAGGATTGTGGAAGAAACAGTCAAATGTTTTTTTTTATGTCATTATTCATCTCAGGGTTTGTAGAGTAAAATTCAAGCACTTTTCAAGGGTTTCACACTTTTTCCAGCACTTCAAAGCTCTAAATATTATCAAATTATTTTTATGTTATTTTTGATGTGATGAGGCCACTGTGTCAAACAAGCACTTTTATTTAAAAACACATGAAATGACCACTATAATTAGTAGATGGCGGCAGAGGAACACTTATTGACTTGCTAGCCATTTCTACTGCCTAATATATGGACAAAAGTAGGAATTCAACGTCTCATGAAAAAAAACTTTTCTTCAAATTGTGAATAAATTACCCAGAAAACAAGTAAAGGGCACTCCTTTTATAATCACTAAAGCTGTCAGTCAGTTCAGTGTGACACTGTCAAATAAATTGAATTTAATTGACTATAGAAGAACAATGGTAGCCTACTTTTAATAAGAGCGGAATATTACAATTTTTCCAATAAAAATTAGGTTTTTGCGCATTACTGTTGTTAATAAAAGTCAATTTTATCTGCATATCAATTCATAAACCTTTGTTTGACTAGTTTATTCTGAACCCGCTCATCAAGCCCCACGCTGAGCCACTCCGCCCTGCCCACCACCACCACAAGTAAATTCTCAACCTATAGGAAACACTATAACATGTAAACAAGTTGCATATAACCAGCGGTAATATAGAACGACAGAATAGTTCATATTGTTATTTTAGTATTATTGAGATACTATTATAGTTTATTAAAATTTTAAATAATTTTAAAATATTTTATTTCTGTTTTCATTTCAAGTTTTATAATTTTTTTTATAGTTTTGGGATTTTTAGTTTTTAAATATATATTTTATTAATTTTTAATTCAGTTTGTGTTTTAGTTATTTTATTACATCAAATTAAAATAAGAACTGCTGCCTTGACAACTAGCTATATTTCTATAACATTTATAATACTTATATAATTTGTATGGTTTTAGTTAACTATAATAACCCTGGTTCATATTGCTTTCAGGTTTTTACATTTAGATATCCTTTCCAAATTGTTTAAATTGTTCAAATATAGCAATTATTTCCCCCCAAACCATTTGACTTTGAATATAATAACATGCAAATATAATAATTAAAAATAGTAGAATTTGTATTAGCATCCAATGAGAAACACCTTAACATCACATCAGCTCCCTTTGTGATAGAGGTGGTGAACTTCTTTGGTCCAGTCTATCCATTTTCAATTCTATACAAAATATGGTACCGTCACAAAATAAAAACACACTCACATCTTCCACATTAACTTTAAAGCGCTGAATCACAAGAGACTTAACCAAGTAGACTCTTATATGACTCCTTCACTCAGACAGCTCATCTTTATACTCACATTATTCCGGTTGGTGTGGCAGGTTCATTGGGGAAGATTTCCTTCAGGATATCTCCTCCGTCCCCGGATGCTTCCTCAATGGCTGATGCCGTCTCCTCCACCTGCTGCTGAACAGAAGGAAACTCAAATAAATCACCTGATGAGACTCTATTGTGAGTCTAACTGTATTTTCCCTGTGCATGCGCAGGCTTTACTTTAGTGCGCTGCCTGCTGCTGGTCCTGGTGGTGACTGGAGTCTTTCCTCTGCTCCGCACCGGCTTAGTCACGACAGGAACCGGCTCAGGTACTGGATCAACTTCTGCCAATCAAAAATGCAAAGCAAAATTGGTGAAAAGGAAATTAATATGACCATAAAATACCATGCAACTTTTTTAATTCTAATGCAATTTTTGGAAGACTAAAGTCTTTCATACGCTAGATAAAGAAAAAGTGCTTGTCTGGATGACTCGGGTCACATGCAGACTCTGATAGCTTAGCTCTCCTCAACAAGCTAAAGCCTTTAAGGTGGTTTACTGTTTTACTTAAAGCTGGAATATACTACATAACTTATGCCCATATTTTTGGCGGATTTACAGTCTGGGTGCGTCAATGCTAGCTGCCAAAAAAATCAAAGCCAGTATGATTTTGGTCAGCCAGAGTTGACAGATTGCAATGAAAATAGTGTTGTGTATGATGAGCACAGATTTTAGTTTTTTAGCTTCACTCTCTTATTCAATCCAGTCAGATGAGATCAAACATGTTTGATATTTTGAGCCGATTTTGGAACACAATAGCCACCGGGGCCAGTCGAGTTTCCACTGTCACTTCCGGTGCTTTGATTGGGCCTCGTCAGGGTTTACTTGGGTCCAACAGCCAGGGTCTTTTAGCCCACAGAATAGCTTGGTCCAAAGCAGGACAGCTCAGGCTTGAGGGGTGGTTACAAACAAAGGCGGAGTTTATCTAAGCCTGGACACGGCAGTGCCACGAATGATTTCATATACCAGCTAACATCAGCATTAAAGGGTTAGTTCACCCAAAAATGTCATTAAAATTCTGTCATTAATGACTTCCCCTCATACCGTTGGACACCCGCAAGTCCTCCGTTCATCTTCGGAACACAAATGAAGATATTGTAGTGTAAATCTGATGGTTTAGAAAGGCCTCCATTGGCACAATGCACTTTACATTCTCAAGACCCATAAAAGGCACTAAAGACGTCTTTACAAAGTCCATCTCACTACAGTGGTTCTACAATAACTTTATAAAGCGACGAGAATAGTTTTTGTGCGCAAAAAAACCTCTAAATAACGACTTATATAGTGATGACCGATTTCAAAACACAGCATCATGAAGCTTCGAAGCGTTATGAATCAGTGAGTCGAATCATGATTTGGATCACGTGGAAACCGTCAAACTGCTGAAATCACGTGACTTTGGCGGTCCAAACCGCTGAATCGACTCACTGATTCATAACGCTTCGAAGCTTCATGATGCTGTGTTTTGAAATTAGTAATTTTTGGTAACTAATTATCCTGCTGTGCAAATACATGAACTTTACATTTTAACCAAAATTGGAGCTAATATGTGTTTTGTTTATAGAATATCTGTTTGACAGTATTGCCATATTAAAAATGATTATGAAGATTTCTTTCAATACTTTTATTTTATTAACAAAGTTATAGTCAAGATTAACAAGCTGTAGTGAAACATAGTAAGCCATACAATTGCAAAGAACAATCATTAAGAATAAACAGTTCTCAGTTTACAACTAAGTGTGACAATTTTTCAGTTTCTTCAGAACATTTTAACAAAAAATGTCTTTAAAGCAAAAAAAAGTTTACTTTGGTTAGAGCCACAAAAAATATTTAAAACACAGGCTAATGCAGAAGAAAAACAACTTTAGCGCTCGCTGAGAAGCCAAATTCAGTGTGTGCGCATAACATCTCACATGAGAAAACTTGCCGAGTTGCAACAGTCATGTTAGAGACATTTAACGAATCACTCGCCAAAACGAAGTCTTTGTTCAGAATTTTCCATTCGTTTGAAACATTGTGCAGTAGTTCAGCAATATTCCATAAGTCATTCCAAAAATTATGCCACGGATGTTGGTAGGTTTATGTCCCGGCCACCGCATCGGAGACATAGGAGTGTTATTAAGCATTAATGGCAAGGAAAGCGCCGTATAGCCTACTTGAGCAAAACTTCATTATTTAGGCTCAGAATTTCGTTTGTTGGAAATATGAACTTAATTTAGAAATGCTTTTGAAATTAAAAACTTTGCATTTAATAAGCAAAATACATTTTTGAAATGGGGAGACAGCTGCAGCGAGCGCAGACCAGAGAAACGGAGGAGCGACTGCTGTAACTGTGCGTTCACACCGCCGCCGGCGAGAGCGTCAAAGTGGCCGGAAGTCATTCATTTTCAATGGGAGCCCGGCAGCGAGCTCCGGCGAGAGCGGCGCGGCGCGTCTTGGACGATTTGGGCGTCGAGGAGAGTTGGAATCAGGTCAACTTTATGGTAATGAGCTATGACGCGGTTCGGCGGCAACCAATGGGAATGTAGAAGTGCTCCACTTGAAATGATTCCAGAGAACGCAGTGCTGTAAACTTTGGTTCCGACCACATTAGTTCCCAAGCAAAATGGAGGAGAGGTTGATCATTACGGTAGCCGGTTTCCCTATAATATATATATATTCCGCGCAACACCTTTTATATGCAACATTTTCGTGCTAGAAAGCCTTTTTTTCAGCGGGAATGCAATTCATTTGCTCAAAACAACACCGATTTGACCAATTGCATGAATGCTGCACTTAAACCAGGACAGTTATTGTAAAGTAGGTTGCACACAAATTAATGTTAATGTTAAAGACCAAGGCTAGCACCTATAAACTTGTTGAAATTAGACTAGCACTTCCAAGAACACAAAAGCCACACCACACAAATGGCTTTTAAATGGTTTTTCATTAGCAAACATGCAACTATAATTAAGTTAACTTTCACATTTAAATTATTTCATGATGTTATCTTCCCTACTGTGGTCAGTCTGCACAAATGCCGATTTTAAAAATGCGAACATGATTGTTTGCTTTGCAGCCCCTTTAAATGCAGTTTTAAAAAAAGACCAAGCATTCGATCTACGTCAGAGCGGCAGCGCGTCCACAGATCTTTCTACAGCGTCGATGGCAGGGCGGCCAGAGCGAAGTTTGAAGCCCCTGCCGGCGGCGGTGTGAACGCACAGGCGTTTGTGAAAAACTGAACCCTCTCACCAGGAAAAGTGTCCCCACAGGTGCGACGCCCCTGAGCAGGTCGTAGTATGTCCATTTTATTTTAAACAAAGCCAATTCTCCAGCATACGAGCGTTCGCCTATCAACAGGTTGTTCTGTTTGGCCGGTGACCGCGCGCGCACACACAGTGGTGAAGTGGCCGTTTGAATTGAATACTGAATAGATTCGGAATTTTTGAGAATGGATTCTGAATTGTTAGATAACGAATCGCGATGCATCTACCTTTTCTCCCACCCCTAATGCATAGTGTTTTAAAATCTGTAGCTGATACACTTGCACACTTGAACATGCTAGGGATGTCACAAGTACCGGTACTTTCACACATCGATTACTCCTGCATTACCTTCTTCTTTGTCGCTGTACTGATCTTCAGCTGAGTGCGTGTTGCCGTTCTGGTTTCCGTCAGCTTTGATAGTGATGGCCTCCGGGATGGTGGTCTCGGGTTCAGGCAGGATGTTCTCCAGCGGCGGCTGCTCCAGGAGCTGCTGGAGTTTCTTCTCATACACCTTACGTGTAGTTGCTGAGATACAGAACCAGGTGAAATGAGAATACAATGCAAATCTACACATGGGCATTCACATATTCACAAACCGTAATACGAACCAACAATTGGGCCAGTATGGACTCCATACTTGAGAAGCTGAACCTTCAACTCTTCGTCAGTCAAACCCATAACGTCGTTCTCTTCAGCCCGAACTCTGTCTGTCTTTCTTGTGGCTTTCTGGAGGTTAAGGAAACATCAGAAGGAAGATGTGATTTGACTAACCAGCTAACAAAAATGATCATTTCTGGCTGTGCAAACAGTTTAAAATATGAAATTGAAGAAAATAAATGAAAATCACCCCATGATTTACTCTCCCTCAAGTCATCCTAGGTGTATATGACTTTCTTCTTTCAGACGAATACAATCAAGAGTTATATTATAAAATGTCCTGGCTCTTCTATAATGGGAGTGAATGGGGGTTTAGATTTTGAAGCCCATAAAAGTGCATCCATACAACTCCATGGGATAATAAAGGCCTTCTGAAGCGAAGTGATGCGTTTGTGTCAGAGAAAACTATCCATAGTTTTTATCCGCAGTGGATAGAGCAAAACAAAACACCGAACGCGAATTAGAAGACTAAAAGGAGATTTTTTAAAGGGAAATGTGTAGAGATGTTCCGATACCCTTTTTCCCTTTTCCCAGAGTTTGGGCTCTGCTGTTAATCTTTAATAGCTATATGTAAGTAAGGGCTCCCTATATAGTTTACAGCATTATCTTTAAGAAACTTTTAGTTATAATTTAATTCATTTAAGGACAGACACAATTTTTTTCATTAATCCACTGTTGAATAAAAATTAATAAAAAGCAATTTTGTAAAACTGCTGTACCGAATCCATACCGAACCGGGACTTCAAAACCGAGGTACCGTCAGTTGTGTACCGTTACATCCCTATAAATTCGGTATCATTCGAACTCAAAATTCATCCTGTGAAAACCGTTTTGAAATTGGACGTTCCGTTACCATGGAAATCGTACTTTAAATTCTTTTAGCTGACTCCTCCCCTAGTGGGCGGCGTCATGTTTCATATTACAACATTTATTTTAACTACTTTATAATCAAAATCTTTTCTAAACTTAACAAAACACATATCGTCGGAAAGGTCTGAGTCTCAAGGGTCCATATTTGGTGACCGTTTGGTCACCAAAATTACATTTAAAGGTCCCGTTCTTCGTGTTTTTTGAAGCTTTGATTGTGTTAACAGTGTGCAATATAACATGTGTTCATATTTCGCGTGTAAAAAAACACAGTATTTCACACAATTTACTGATCTGTATACCGCTGTTTTCACTGTCCTGAAAACGGCTGATGACTTCCTTGTTCTATGAAGTCCCTCCTTCAGAAATACGTAACGAGTTCTGATTGTGCCAGCGGTTCCCGTGTTGTGATTTGACCGCAGCTTAGCGCACGTGGAAAGGTCACGCCTCTTAACGGGAGATATATGCGCTCAATGATCTCTACAGCGTCCCTGGGAAAGCCAAACAAAGGTGATTTGACTCCGGGATGAAAATAACAGCGTCTCGACGACATGGCGACAAACACAGTCAAACGCAACACTTCCTTTTCTCCACGCGACACGTCCTCTTCTCCACGTGGGACAGCAACAAGACCACGCCCCCTTTTTCCGCGTATTCTTGTGGGCGGAGGTTAGTCTGTTCTACTGACGTAATCAATGAAGGAAGTACCAGGATGTAGTCCAAGCCAGCCGTTCGCTGTAGGCTTTGAAAGGGAACTTCTGTTAAATAAAATATCTCGCTTGTCATTGAACTTTGAGCTTTATAATTTTACAGGTATTATTTATGCTCTAACAGCAACATTACACACTAACTAAAGTTTGAGCAGTGGGATCACGAAGAACGGGACCTTTAAATAAAACAATCAATGGAATTTCAATGACACCCGGTGGCTATTTTTGGTACAGCGCCTACACAAAATCTCATGGGAACTTCAATTTTTGTGATATCAACTTCAAATACGGAACACAATTTGGTTAGACATATGGCTTTGATTTTATAGTAATTTTAGATTAAAAATTTTTTGTAAAATATATATTTTATATAAAATAAACTTCCATAACTTTTTCATACTTTCCCATTTTGAATTGCTTTCACGTCTGCAATAGTGTCGTCTTTAAAACAAGACCATCAGGTCTATATTCCAAAGCATTCTTGAATTACAGCCCTTTAAGTTTGGATAGTGCATTTTCATGTGTATTTTAAAAAAGGGGGGTGACAGTTAAAGGGTTAAATGAGTGCTTTTGGTTTATCCCAAGCCTTATATCTGAGCTCTCTCACCCTCCCCGAGCGGCTCCTGTTGGACACCAGCGGCGCTGTCGTCTCCTCATCACTGGAGAAAGTGTCCGGAGCGGGAGCAGAGATGCTCTTCTTGTTGAGCACGGTCAGGTTCTTCAGATACAGCTGGACATACACGTCTTTCTTGCTGTCGGCGCTGGGCAGAGGGACGTGATTGGCCAGTAACTCGCTCTTCAGTTTCTCTTTAGTGAGCAGCGCCGGATCCTCGTGAAATTGCGCCATGCTTTATCGTCACGCGACTGCCAAATTAAACACGGGTTTTACTTACGAGATGCAAGCGCTAGTACTTCTTTTTCTGTTTTAAAAGCGAAGCGGTAACTTGTGAACGAGAATAAATGAAAATAAAAGCGGTTGACACCGGCGCGCGCGCCTTTCCGTTTGAATGTCCTCCTAGGATTTTACGACAAACGGCTGTCTGTTACAACCCAAAAAATATTTTTTTTGTAAGATTGAACATCGAAGCTCGTGGCTAAATAAAAACAACTCTGCTAAAACGCGCAATTAAGCGGTTTCGCGAAGGCGGGTAAAAGTAGAAATAGCTCGACGGCTCGTTGCGCGCGCGCGCCTCGGAACTGGCACAGAGGAACAAAGCTCAACGCTCATTGGTTGAATGGGTTAAGTAAGGCGTTCTCCTATTGGTCGTCGCGTGAGAGTGACAGACGCTGGTCCACAACAAAGAGGCCGACACAGAGCGACAGCTGCGGCATATGGTGTCCGACTTAAATGTACAGCAGGTTTCTTTACAATTAACTCTGCGTTATTATAAAGCCCGTAAAAAAATTACACGGGAACATTATGATGAGTTCAGTTCAACAGAAAACGCAGGTAGGGTTTTTGACAGGGTTGTATTTCATAATAAAAGACTACAATACAAAGCGGGGGAGGGGCGTCTTAAAGGGATAGTTCACCCAAAAATGAAACATACCCCATGATTTACTCACCCCTCAAGCCATCCTAGCTGTAAAGTACAATCTGAGTTATATATATAAAAAAAAAAGTCCTGGCTCTTCCAAGCGGCCACAATTTTAACCCCAAAAAAGTGCATCCAACCATTATAAACATAATCCACACGGCTCTTGGGGTTAATAAAGGCCTTCTGAAGCAAATTGATGGGTTTGTGTAAGAAAAATATCCATATTTAAAACGTTGTAACGTAAGAAATCTAGCTAGTCTTTAGTATTCAACTTATGCAGAAAGTCTAAAGCCGAAAGTATACTTCTTTTTTTTACATGCACGCAAGCATATGCGCACAGTTGAATGCACAGCCTTGTAAAGTATACTTCTTTTGACTCGTACGCAGTGTTGGGGAAAGTTACTTTGAAAAGTAATGCATTACAATATTGCGTTACTCCCTTAAAAAGTAACTAATTGAGTTACTTAGTTACTTTTTAAGAAAAGTAATGCGTTACGTTACTTTTGCGTTACTTTTTCTCACCTGGGCAGGGCTTGTTTTTTTGTTTTGTTTTTTAATAGCAAAAAAAGTTATATTTTTGTGAAAATGTAAAGACCTCTTCATACCAAAATTTAACTAATACGCCTCAGGCTGAGGTAAAAATGTGCTGCCATTCTGGATAATGGAAGAGTTGAACGCAGGAGCGAAAAAGTTTTACCAATAAAAACAAAAAATCTAGTAATATTTGCTCATGGTTTAACTGAATCATCGAAGGTAAGTAGCAAGACATTGGTCAATAAAGGTAGATTAAATGTATAAAAATATTTGTTATATTTAACATTTATATATTTGAGGTTTGCATAGTATTCTGATTTTGCATTTGACTGATTTGATTAATTTTGAGGAGGACAGAATCTTTATTGTGCAAGTGAGATAAATAAATGCTCACATTTAGTCTAGAACTACAATAACACATTTACACACAACGCTTCTGCACTTACTCTCAATTTTTCTCAACATGAGGATAGGAGAGCTGTCAGTCAAATAAATGTGAAAATGTAACTTGAGTTACTTTTTTCAAAAAGTAACTCAGATATTTTGTTGTAAATTTGAAAAGTAATGCGTTACTTTACTAGTTACTTGAAAAAGTAATATTATTACGTAACTCAAGTTACTTGTAATGCGTTACCCCCAACACTGCTCGTACGTGTACACAGACATTCAACGAATTTCTCACCACGAGTTACAACCATAGACTAAAAAAAAATGGACGTAGTGTCCGTGACGTCACCCATAAGGATTTTGAAGAGCATTTTTGTAGCGTAAAGTAGGGACGAGCTGGCCGTCGCCATCTTGTCAGCGCGCATCACTCCTGGATAATAGAAAATGGGCAAAGAGGCGGGACGTGGGTGGAGCTGAGGTGAAGCAATAGGTGTGTTCGACATCGGCTGCGGCCGGATTCAACTGATCGGCGAGAGTAGCCGCGTGCAGGCGGGGAGGAGCTGCAAACGGAGCTGTGAAGTCGGACACTTTCTGCTTCCCGTAGTGACGCTCGCGCTGTGTTTGCATACTTTATCAGCTGAAGTGAAATAAATGCAATATTTGGCAATACACAGATGTTTCAGAGACATTATTGTCATGTAATACTTTATGTACTGCTTAATACAGCGTGTGTTTGTACAAGAATAGAGTTCAACATATAATCCTACACTATCAATGAAGTGGGGTCAACATTTTTTATCAGTTTTATTTTGATAAACATGACAATATAACATCGCGACTACATGAAAGGAGGTTTTACTGTCATAAAAAACAGATTTGTGCGCATTAGTGGAGCTGAAGGTTTCAGAATAAACACGAAACACACGTGATCGCTGTCATGCGGTGAATCCAGCCAATCGAGGAACAGCTGTGTCGTCATCAGAGTCCGTGCAGCCTCCTGCAGCTGCTCTGGAGAAACTGCACCGGCTGTATCAGCCGACTGCTCTCGAATCGCTCTCGCGGTGCTTTGTTGACATACGTCACTGTCACGTGGAGTCGGCGCTGCCTCAAGTCGGACAAAATTTCTAACCGGCATGCACTGCTTCAAGTCAGCCGCCGATCGGTCTGCGCATCGCTGGGTGAAGTCGAACAAGCCTAATGACTAGCAGACAAACGGCAATCCACCTGTCGCTCAAAGTGGCCACGCCCTTAATAATGCAGAACTTTAAGGCTTTATATAATGTAAACGAATGAGTTATGAAATAATTCACCCCCCTCACAGTCGTCATGAAGGGCAAAATTAGCCGTATAGACCAAAACCACAATTTGTCCCAGACTGTGAACATGTGTTCTTCTGCTGTAAAGTTGGGCATTTTAACATGAGGCTCAATGAGATTCTGCTCCTTCTGGAGTCTGTCTCTAGTGGCCAGTCGATGAATTGCAGTTTAAGTCACTTCCGTATTGGCTTCAAGAGAAACTGCGGAAGGTTGCCGCTTGGTTACAACCCATGTAAATACTGCAACAACAACAAAAAAAAATGTGCATGTGCAACCTTCGGTTACAAAAATCTGGTGGTGCACTTTCAGTATGCGCGTACTCTTCTGATGACGAAATGTGCGTCACACGCACAGTACGCTGAAGTATTCTTTGGCCGGTGTGATTTAAAACACCTAAGCTACATTCGATGTCATTGTCGCACCAGCAGAGGTGGGTAGAGTAGCCAAAATCTGTACTCAAGTAAAAGTACAAGTACTTACGGAAATATTTACTCAAGTAAAAGTAAAAGTAACAATCGTAATATTTACTTGAGTAAGAGTAAAAAAGTATTTGATGTGAAAACTACTCAAGTAGTTAGTTACTAGTTACTTTCGATCTGATTGATAAGAAGCGAAAACCCTGAATTTCTGGCTACTTGGAGAGCTTTCACACACCCCTCGGTAACACTTTACAAGAAGGTTGTATTAGTTAACATGAACTAACCATGAACAACACCTCTGTTCAGCATTAGTTCATCTTTGTCAACGTTAGTTCATAAAAATCCAGCTGTTCATGGTTTATTCATGTTAGTTCACAGTGCATTGACTAATGTTAACAATACTTGAATAATGCATTAGTAAATGTTTAAATTAACATAAAGATAAATAAGTGCTTTATAAGTGCAGTTCATTATTAGTTCATGTTAACTAATGTAAGCTAATGAACCTTGTGTGTGTGTGTGTGTGTGTGTGTGTGTGTGTGTGTGTGTGTGTGTGTGTGTGTGTGTGTGTGTGTGTGTGTGTGTGTGTGTGTGTGTGTGTGATTAATGGTTAAACAGTGTAAATTAATGATGTGTCTCTTCTTAAAACATACTTTGTTCTTATATTTTTATAAGTATATAGGCTATTCTTTAGGTAGGAATAAAATACAATACCGTTTTTATTTGTATGTATTTTCTACACTTCAGACAGGTGTCTGTCCGGATTTGTGTATAAATGCAAGACGTCACATTAGGCTATTCAATTTGTTTCGTTTTGTGAAGAAAAGGATATGTAAATGTGCAGATGTGAACGTTTGTTCGTGGACGTGTGTTGTTTGGAGGATTCAAACGATTTGTCATTGCTTGCACAAGAGCGCATATGAGGAAAACACTCGGGCAGTGTGTGAAATAGTATTATAATAAGGGAAAATTTCCCATAGTTACCAAATGACCGTTAATAGTGTTCAAATATAGGCATCATTGTGACACTTACCGCTACATGTTCTTTTCAGGGTGGAATTCTTGTATGCTGAGAGAAGTCAGTTCGTTTGGGTGCACACAACATGCATCGCATTATGAAACTATTCTTTTTGACATCTTGGAGTGAAAACATAGACTGAACTTGAAGCCACGAGCAATCTGCCTCCCGTAGCTCACACACATCTTCCTCTGCTTCGGCCATCATCTTCCGACTAAACGCGCGCTAATATAAGCGGGTGATGCGTAGCAACCTCTCGCGAAACAGCCTCTCCAACGTTTCGCGAGACTTGCGAAAGTCATATTAACTTATTTTAATATATATAATATAATTATTACCAATTGACAGTAACGGAGGAACGCCACCGAATGTAACTAAGTAAAAGTACAGTTTTTTCACAAGAAATTTACTTGAGTAAGAGTAAAAGTACCCATCTTTAAATCTACTCTAAAAGTACAAGTTACCCAAAAAATGTACTCAAGTAAATGTAACGAAGTAAATGTAATTCGTTACTACCCACCTCTGCGCACCAGTTACACTTTTTCCATAAATTGAATACTGAAGACTAGCTAGATATTTTACTTTGTCAAGTTATAAATATGGATATTTTTCCTACACAACCGCATCGATTTGCTTCAGATGGCCTTTATTAACCTCCCCAGGATATTTTGTAATATAACTCTGATTGTATTCGTCTGAAAGAAGAATGTCATATACACCTAGGATGACTTGAGGGGGAGTAAATCATGGGCTAATTTTCATTTTTGGGTGAACTATCCCTTTAAAGAAAAATACCATAGTACATGAATATGGTAGTGATTCAGAATCACTGTTTTAAAAAAAAATATTTTGTAAGCACGAAGGAGCTTTAACCCTATAAAGCCTACACAGTATTGTATTTCTAAGATATAAACTTTGCTGAAAAGTTTTGCTTCTGCATGCCTTTGGCCCTCTGATTGATAGTTTACACTTTTTTTAGCTATTAAAAGGCCTTTTAGTACTTCAGTAGTTCAGCTCGTGTCTTTTTGCTGTGTAATCTTTACTGATTTTTATTACGTAAACATAAGAATAACTTTGATATTGTGAGTAATATTTCAAGATGAACATTCCTGGACTGAAGCAACTTCAGTTTACTTGATTATCCATAATTTTTTTGTAGAAAAATCATGATCAAATATGATCATCAGGCTTTTGAGGAAGGTTTATTCGTCCAGTCCAGAGCTTTGATCATAAAACAAAGCATTTAAATATCATCTTACTGAGACATTATTGGCAGATATTGATATTTATATGCAAGTATATGCTATACTATTATAAAAATCTAATTGATTTACATTATAAGTTATCAGAATTTGATCTTTTAAGGCCATATAAATGACAAGATCTGCACATTTTTGCTCAGTTTGGGCCTTATGTGTTTTTTCCTTCTTGAGTATGAGCTCCATATTCTCACAATATCGTATATTATAAGACATAAACAACCTGATGTATCAGATATGATACAAAACATAAAACACAAATGCAAACTGAAGGTCTGGTAAACTCTTCCATTTAAAAAAAACAGATTTTTTTTTACTATTATTTTATTATTATGTCAGGCTGAACATGATTAGGTGTTGTAAGGGTATCTATCTGTTTGAATACCAATGTATTTGTTATATGTTCCCTAAAAGCATTCAGACAAAAAAAGATGTACACACATCGTTCTATTGTGGAAGATGAACTCAATCTAGAGGAATTACAGCATAACGTCCTAAAGATGGCAGCATAAGCCTTATTAAACCAGCAGGCTCTACTGTAGGAGGACAGACACATAAGGTCAAATGGACCGTATTTAGCAGCAAATCCGCTACAAATCTGTTCTTGTGGTATGACACACATGGAGAAATACAAAGTATACAGCACTGTAAAGTAAGCACAGATGAAATGCACATGTGAATCCAGTAATAGTCTTAAGTATGCAATCAAAATTGATCCTATTACTTTCTTATAATGCATGCGCCTGGTCTTATTGCAAACACTGCACGTTAAAGAAAAATCTTTTTATTTTTTTTGTCAAAAACGCTTGCTCTGCATCTAAAATAATATTTATTTTCAGCTGACCAAGTCTTCTCAAAGACGCAACCAATTCCTAATGGATAAAATCACCATATTTTCTTTAAATCTTTGAATGGCTTTAAAGGTGCAATATGTAACATTCTTTCTGTAAAATATCCAAAAAACATATATTTTGTTCAGTTGAGCACTTACAATATCCCAAATGTTTCCAACTATTTATAAATCGTGAGAAATTGCTATTTTAACCAAGGAACCGGGACGTGTGAGGGCGTGGCCTGTCGATGACATCATATCTACGTTCCACTCGGTTTCTGGTTTTATTTTGCAGAAACGCTTTACTCTCACTGCAGTGTGAACAAGTGTCATAGCAGCGGCCCAGAGAACGCACAGAGTAACGCCATCACATCATCAACACACTCAGATGTGTCTTATAGGGATGCCACAATTCTCAATATAATATTGAACCGTTCGGTACGGCATTCACGGTTCAATACGCGTTTGTGAATTGCATTTAATTAATTCTTTTTCTACAAATTCTATAATTTGCCTCCATCCCAATATACTGAACAACGCGACATACATTCACATCACACATTAGTGGTAGTTATACTCACGGAGCACTATAGTTATTCACAATCACGAAAGTTCATTATTTGTTTTAAAGCCTTGCCGGTTTCATTTGCGTGTGTGGTTTTAACATGCGCTTTTCCGAGCGCGCGCACTAAACGCCTGTCAAACACGTGATTACTGGACTAAGTAGTCATCTTACTGCGCTAATACTGTCAAATACACACAAGGTTAACATAAACACAGTCGGTTATGTCTAAAGTGAAAGTAAAATCGGCGTGTCTGTATATTAGATGCACGTCTTAAATTGACAGCAGCGCAGCCTAGTGAACACGCTGTCCTTAAAGGGACAGTTCACCTCTAAAATTTTCATTATTTACTCACTCTAATGTTGTTCCAAACCTGTATTCATTTCTCGATGACAGAATTTTCATTTTTGAGTGAACTATCTCTTTAATGTTAATACATCAACAAAAAACAAAGAGAAAATCCCTCACTGCTCTTGACTGAAGAACTGTAATACAGTAGCTTTAATAAGAATCAATGTATATTTTATAGTGAAGTCTATGTAGTGTTTTATTTTTACATTTATTCATTAAATTTCATACTTAAATTCTGCTGTACAGCTCTGAGCTGCCAGTGTAAATCTTTATATACATTTATTTTATATTATACAATACACTAGGAATGTGTACAAGGTTTTTTTTTAAGTAAAATTTTAAGTTTAAGGTAGGTTTTTCAATTCTTTTAAGTAAAATAAAGAAAGAGTATTGCAATAAAAAATAGTTTTTTTTTTCCTTAACCTTTTGCTGTTCCTGTCGCCTAAGAATAGAATAACAAAAAATTGTGATAAGCCATCAGAACCGAACCAAACCGAAAACCGTGGTTAAAAACCGAGGTATGTATTGAACCGTGGATTAACTGTATTGTTGCATCCCTAGTGTCTAATATGATCAGCAGAGCTCTGTTACCTCATACTCATGACCGGAAAAGCGGAAATGGCACCAGCGACTGTGTCATAATAAAAGTCCTGCTGCCCGTGAGGCGTGTGTTGCCTTCATCTCATTAACAATGGCTCCAGCGGTTCCTCAACTCCACAACACTCGGTCCTGCTCTGCTTCAGACTACAGTAACGTTAATAATCACATCCATCAACATGATTTCTGCCCGAGTCCTATCCCGCTTCTTTCCCACCGGCTGTGAGGTGAAGACCACATGTCCCAAGATTCTGCGCTCAAATGTGGCGTCATCAAACTACGCCTTTGTTTTAAAGGCTGATTTATACTTCTGGTTACGTGTCAGTTTTCATTTATACTTCTGCGTCGTTGTCCACGTCGACATGCAATTACACATGCAGACCACTAGTAGGCAGTGTCCACAGTATCAAAAGCTGAAGAAGAAGCAGTTTGTTGTGTACATAGCGGAGAAGTCTAAGCGCAAATTAGTGTCTTTGTAGTTCGATGAAGATGTGTCGTACAGATGGACATATTTTCTGACTTCCTCGGCCAGTCGCTCCTCAACTTGGTTCATCTTTGTTTTCACTGTAGTTATGTCGCCAGCGGAAATGCGTATGAGGAAATGTGACTCTATCGCAGATTTTTGGCAGCGGCTATTTGCACTAGATGCTAGATGTAATTTATACTTTATTTTGACAGATACATATTATTTGCACCTCAGTATTGTTGTACATTAACAGAATGCAATATTATATTAACATAGAGTGTAAATGATTATATTAATTAAAATTTTTAAATGGATGCCGCCTTAATGGTACAATAAAAGCCCTCCCTACACCGACCCCTAACCCTACCCAATAAATGCTTTTATTATCATTAAACATTTCATTAGGCACTTCGATTTCCATTTTTAGAAAATGTTCTTTTTATTGAAAGTAAATGCCTGTCCGATGGGATTTGTGATAGGAAAAGAGAGAAGAGCGAGCTCTGCAAAAGGCGGATTCAAACCCGTGTCGATCACGTCAAAACCTTGCTCTTTAAGCCTTTACGCTTTACTGACTACGCCACTGAAAACGTTGAAATACAACATTTTAAATCTATCTTGTTTTTACCAAACAGGCATTGTTATGCGGAGCTAGTGTGGATAGCACTTGCCAACAAGGCACGCTATAAATGCACTTGGTGTAAATAGACACTGGGAGGGGTTCTAGCAGACCAATCACAGCGCTTGCGGCCCGCGTAGAATTGACACGTTGTTACATTTTTGGAGAGGTGCCCGTCAGGGTTTAATCGAACTCCGGTGTGATTGCTCTGTTAGTGCGGTTTATTAGAATGAGTGTGAATGCTGCCATCTGAACCGGACAAGCGGACTGTTTCCGCTGAAAAGATGGGTCTCGCTCCGCTTCCAAATGAACTCTGGTGCGGTTCGACTGAAATACGAACACTACACAGACTGAATACATCTAAACAAACCAAAAACAGGACATGATGTCACAAGATGCGACCATAGAAAGGACAGAAAGCTCAAGTACACCTGTTTTTTCTCGTCATAGTCACAATGTTGCCCATCAGAGTTCAGTACAGGCGTCATAACCACGTAGCAGATCTTGGTTTGTGTGTGTGACAGAGGGATTCCTGACGCTGTTTTGACTCTGTTACACACTTTATAAGCTCTTCACGTGATCTCAGCTGCTCAAAATACCATCATATGTAGCTACGCATACAACGAGCGCATTTCGACTAGGGTGACCAGATGTCCCTGTTTTCGGGACTGTCCCCGGTTTTTGGTGTTCTGTCCCCGACTGGAGCTGTCCCCGTTTTACAGCTCGTTCAAAACAACCCGCAGATACATTGCAAAAAAAGAGCCCAACCAACATACAGCAGCTGCTGGTTATAGGAGCAATCGTGTAGTGATTATTTTCACCAGCAGATGGCGCTGTGAGATACACTGACTCTACTTGGTCGCGCGCGCGCCGCTACTTCATGAAGAACGTAACCGAGAGCAGAGCGTCATTATCTTCAAACATCAAAAGAAACATCGTAATCTCTTGCAGGGTAGTTACATACTAACTATTCATTTAAATTAAAGTAATACTGTTTGTTTGTGCTTTATAACAGAGCCTCATCGGGTGCAGGATTGTTTTGTCCCCAAAAGTTACACAGTCACAAAGCAGTGATTACCACACATCTGAACTATAAAAAAACCTAAACAATTACACTTGCAACAAATACATGCAGAATACACATACTTTCTACTTAAATAAGCTTAAAATGCTAAATAACAAGACCAATTAAGGATAGTAAGAATTATTTTCAAGCAGAAACCTAACAAAAAGTAATTTATATAGTATAAATATAGTGCAAAATAAAATATTAAATACAATTATAAAATGTTAAAATATTTGTTAAATAGTTTTTTAGTTTGTTTTATTTTTGTAATGTGTTTTTGTTAAGTCATGTTATTGTTTTGAACGGCTTGTGGGTTAAAATGGTTACTACTAACTGTGTGGGTGTGTTGAATTGTATTAAATCCAGACCAAAAATCCTAATAATCCAACAAAATCATAATAATTAATTATGTTAATAGTAATATAGGGAGCCCACAACAACAACAACAACATTAAAAAATACATTGTCCCTGTTTTTAATTAAAAGATCATAACAAATTAGATTTTAGTGATATCTTGACCCCGGTTTCCATTTCAGGAATCTGGTCACCTTAATTTAGACCAGCACACAACATTGTTTTGGATGTTCTGTTGCGAAATATACGTCATAAAAGCCGACCAATCAGGTTGTGAACATATCCCTATGCCTATAGGTTTGGTGTTAAAATGCCACTGGGAACGGCAAATGGCACAGACCAAACAAACTAAACTACAAGAACACACCCTGAATGTGTGTCATGAGTAAAACTTTGAACAAAAAGAAAAAGAAGCCTCCTTCAGGAGTTTCCAATCAATCTTTTTTTATTCTTTGTCCAAATATCTCTTGGACTGATCCGGGCTCCGTTCCACTCATCTCAGGTTCACGGTCTCCACGCGCATAATGAACCTGAGCTTGTGTGCGGGTGTGGATGTAGGTGTTGGTTTTGACCACTGTCTGGTCTTCCTGGATTCCAGCTCGGTGTGGTTTAGGGCACCCTGGATCTCCGTCGCGAGAGCTGGTGATTTCGCCCCACGCTTATGTTTCTGGGATATAGCTGAATTATGGCAACGGTGCCCAAAACCACACAGATTTTAATGCTTAATCTTCAGCTAAAGCTTTCCAAGAGAGCTCTGCCAGTGAAAAGCAGAGAGGGAAACTTTGAAAATGTTGAGCTCTTAAGAAACACCCTCTCTGTCTTTATTGTATTTCATTTATACAGAAAACAGTCCTCCAGCCAAGCACCACATAAAAGTGTCTTTTAAAGCATAACAGTGGTGCCCTCAGGAAAGGGATCTGAGAGAAACTAGGCAATTATCAACATCGGGGTGTATAAAAGTGGTTTTGAAAAAGGAATGCAGTGTAAACTGTAGCAGGGTGATGACATGTTCAAACGGATAAACTGTCCAAGCGTGTACGTTTTCCAAATCCAACAATCTTCGAATTGTATTTACTGTACATTTTTGTTTAATGATGGAATATGAGAACGCTTATGCACTGAAGTAACAGCATCTGCAAGATGGCAGTCAGTCATATTTTGCACGTCTAATGTCAACATGTTATTAGGTTTCATGTGATTTTCTTGAAATGCAATTGTCTTTTGATAAACCTTGCATTGGCAGGGGTTTAACTGCATGGTGACAACAGGAAATGAATGCTGTAAAATGCAAAAACCTGCAGCTTACACTTAACGTTCACTGAGAGACTGCAGTACTTTTCAGCACGCAGTTTAGCCTGTCCATCACGCAACCACTGTCGGCATATGTAAAAACTGAAATTTTCATATGGTTTGTGGCTTATAACCATATTTTAACATAAAATGCCTTCTCTGTGAAGTATTTGAGAGGTATTTTCGAAATGTTTGAGATCTAGAACTCATTCTGATCTTTTCTTAAAGGGGAAGTGTGTGGTATTTCTATGTTAATATGCAGAGACAACTATAAGTAAGCCGTTTGTAGGTTGATTTTGAAATAGAAGTGTAAACACTGTGGCTCTGTGGTGCTTTCAAAACATTGCTCTGTTTGTTTGAGCATCTCGACCAGCCCAACACAGCAACGCTGACTCAACCAATGCTGAGGCGGGACCAGTGTTGTAGTCGAGACCAGCTCATTTGAGTCCGAGTCAAGACCGAGTTCAGGATATGTTGAGTCCGAGTCAAGACAGAGACCAGAGAGGGTTGAGTCCAAGTCGAGACCGAGTTCAGAGAGGGTTGAGTCCGAGTCGAGGCCGAGTTCAGGATATGTTGAGTCCGAGTCGAGACCGAGTTCAGGATATGTTGAGTCTGAGTCAAGACCGAATTCAGGATATGTTGAGTCTGAGTCAAGACCGAGTTCAGGATATGTTGAGTCTGAGTCGAGACCGAGTTCAGGATATGTTGAGTCTGAGTCAAGACCGAATTCAGGATATGTTGAGTCCGAGTCGAGGCCGAGTTCAGGATATGTTGAGTCTGAGTCGAGACCGAGTTCAGGATATGTTGAGTCTGAGTCAAGACCGAATTCAGGATATGTTGAGTCCGAGTCAAGACCGAGTTCAGGATATGTTGAGTCCGAGTCAAGACCGAGTTCAGGATATGTTGAGTCCAAGCCAAGACCGAGACCAGAGAGGGTCGAGTCCGAGTCGAGACCAAGTTCAGAGAGGGTCGAGTCCGAGTCGAGACCGAGTTCAGAGAGGGTTGAATCCGAGTCGAGACCAAATTCAGAGAGGGTCGAGTCCGAGTCGAGACCAAGTTCAGAGAGGGTTGAGTCCAAGTCGAGGCCGAATTCAGGATATGTTGAGTCCGAGTCGAGGCCGAGTTCAGAGAGGGTTGAGTCCAAGTCAAGACCGAGTTCAGGATATGTTGAGTCTGAGTCGAGACCGAGTTAAGGATATGTTGAGTCTGAGTCGAGAACGAGTTCAGGATATGTTGAGTCAGAGCCAAGACCGAGACCAGAGAGGGTTGAGTCCGAGTCGAGACCGAGTTCAGAGAGGGTTGAGTCTGAGTCAAGACCAAGTTCAGAGAGGGTTAAGTCAGAGTCGAGACCAAGTTCAGGATATGTTGAGTCCGAGTCGAGGCCGAGTTCAGAGAGGGTTGAGTCCAAGTGGAGACCGAGTTCAGGATATGTTGAGTCTGAGTCGAGACCGAGTTAAGGATATGTTGAGTCAGAGTCGAGACCGAGTTCAGAGAGGGTTGAGTCCGAGTCGAGACCAAGTTCAGAGAGGATTGAGTCCGAGTCGAGACCAAGTTCAGAGAGGGTCGAGTCCGAGTCGAGACCGAGTTCAGAGAGGATTGAGTCTGAGTCGAGACCGAGTTCAGGATATGTTGAGTCTGAGTCAAGGCCGAGTTCAGAGAGGGTTGAGTCCAAGTCGAGATCGAGTTCAGGATATGTTGAGTCTGAGTCGAGACCGAGTTCAGGATATGTTGAGTCCGAGCCAAAACCGAGACCAGAGAGGATTGAGTCCGAGTCGAGACCAAGTTCAGAGAGGGTTGAGTCTGAGTCAAGACCAAGTTCAGAGAGGGTCGAGTCCGAGTCGAGACCGAGTTCAGAGAGGGTTGAGTCTGAGTCGAGACCGAGTTCAGGATATGTTGAGTGGTGGCTGAGGCGAACCAACATTGAGTGGGGGCCCCAGGCAAAATTAATCAATGAGGCCCTATTTACATTTTTTTTAAATATAGCCTATCTTCGTTATATAATTTTACAACATACAAAAAGTAGTCAAAACACATACCAGAGAGGGTTGAGTCCGAGTCGAGACCGAGTTCAGAGAGGGTTGAATCCGAGTCGAGACCAAATTCAGAGAGGGTCGAGTCCGAGTCGAGACCGAGTTCAGAGAGGGTTGAGTCCGAGTCGAGACCGAGTTCAGAGAGGGTTGAGTCCGAGTCGAGGCCGAATTCAGGATATGTTGAGTCCGAGTCGAGGCCGAGTTCAGAGAGGGTTGAGTCTGAGTCGAGACCAAGTTAAGAGAGGGTTGAGTCCAAGTCGAGGCCGAATTCAGGATATGTTGAGTCCAAGTCGAGGCCGAGTTCAGAGAGGGTTGAGTCCAAGTCAAGACCGAGTTCAGGATATGTTGAGTCCGAGTCGAGGCCGAATTCAGGATATGTTGAGTCCGAGTCGAGGCCGAGTTCAGAGAGGGTTGAGTCCGAGTCGAGACCGAGTTCAGAGAGGGTTGAGTCTGAGTCGAGACCAAGTTCAGAGAGGGTTGAGTCCAAGTCGAGGCCGAATTCAGGATATGTTGAGTCCAAGTCGAGGCCGAGTTCAGGATATGTTGAGTCCGAGTCGAGCCCTCGGGGGCCCCTCAAAATGCGGGGCCCCAGGCAAGTGCCTGCCTTGCCTGCCCTATTGCGACGCCTCTGAGTGGTGGATGTCAGGTGGACACAACGTAAAATAGAAACACAAGAAAATCACCAATCATTGGACGTGTCAATCAAACGTCAATTTAAAGAATTATTAACATACAGTAATAACCATGGAATATTTTGAATGGGACTCGAGTGGACTCGGGAACATGGGTGCCATATAGGGGGGACACGTTAGGACAATTCCAAGGGCCCCCGACTGACAGGGGCCCCAACAAATAGGTAAAAATAAATTTTAAAATTGTATTATATTATACACTATATAAACCATCATCATTGAGTATATTTAAAATAATAATAAAACAAATGATGTCTTTGATTTTACTTATTTTGCCAATAAAAAATAAATATCTCCATTGACCAAAAAGTAAACATCCATATTGATCGAGTCAGGAATAAGTCCATTTCCTAATATGTTCGAGTACGACCAGGTCACAATGCACACGAGTCCATGACAAGACCAAGACCGTTAAAATACGGTCTCGAGACCGAGTTCAAGACCGAGTTTCGAGTGCTACAACACTGGACTGTCTGTTTGTCCATTTGTGGTCAAATGTTTCAAAAACGTGAGCTTTTTAACTGCATGATTACACGCATACAGTTGCAATATCAACTGCAAATAAACAAAAGAGATGTGAGAGTGTTTTTGGCCCTGTTTACACCTGGTATTAAGAAGTGTTTTGGTCAATCGGATCACAAGTGGACGGCGCTAAATACAGCTGTAAACGGAGTCTAAAACATTTTGAGCTTGTCCACTTTACTCTCATAAACATTATGGGATGCGCTCTAGCCAGACGGGATTTAAACTTTGTCGGCTGAAGACCCAAGTTTGGTCTGAAGATGAAAAACGTCCCAAGCTCAATGTTCTCTCACCATCCCTGATTTCTAACACACACTCACAGCGTTCGGCTGGTCTTGTGTCTGTCCGAGCAGAAACTAAAGCTGATGCTCTCCGTGTGTGTTTCCATCGTCTCTGGTCATGCTCATATGTAAATAGAGTGATGCAGGTGTATGTGACATCACTTTGTAGGCCAAAACGCTGAAGCGAGTTAGCATTTTAGCTCTTCCGGTTCCATTATCCCAAAGTCAGTGCGTTTTTTGAATGGGATTTTGGCTAAATGGCTGAGGTTTGTGGTGAACACAAGTTTCACGTTTTATTCT
Source organism: Romanogobio albipinnatus (assembly GCA_023566225.1). Taxonomy (NCBI): domain Eukaryota; kingdom Metazoa; phylum Chordata; class Actinopteri; order Cypriniformes; family Gobionidae; genus Romanogobio; species Romanogobio albipinnatus. The sequence continues at coordinate 34,328,870 of CM042262.1, forward strand.
ACGACATTAAATACATCAGTATTGCCGCATTCAGGATTTTTTTTAAGCTGTTACATGTCTTGAAAAAGGCAGTTGCTAACAAGTGGCTAAATGGGACTACAGAGGCTGTCGAGGATATTAAACATCATCACGCCGAACAGATAAACTCAGTCCGCTTTTACAGCTTCGTTATGCTCATAATTGTGCTCTTATAAACTAGTCTAGCTCAAACGTTCTGGGAAATTGTTTTAAGATTACAAACTGAAAGAGTTGTGGGATAGTGATGGTGATGTTGAAGTCGAGCGACCGTGGTGTAGTCCGTTTATAGCCTACCTTTTAGATGTTTACTTCTGGTGACTGCATTTATAGGCTTCAATAGTTGTGTTCATCTGTGATGAACCATCTTAAAAAATATGTAAGTATCATAAACTTGTGTTGATCACAGAGCTTGTTTTTTGCGATAATCCAAAAGCCTATGGAGAAATTCTATTGGGTTTTTCTCGAGGGAATGCGATTATTGTTAGACCGATATATCGGGCTTATATTTGCGATATTTTCCCAGCATTATTTACAGACATTATCCACAGGCAGCTCTGAGCTGCTGAGACGCTGCAGTTCATGCACTCCCCCACTAGCAGAGCTAGAATCTTCTCTTCAAGACAACGATGCGTTTTAAACTTTCAAAGCATCTTTTAACTGTTTGACTTAGTTGAAATATTGCCATACACTTTGAAAGTGGAAACACATTGCTCTATATGTGTCAGGGTTCTGCCCTGGCAGCCTTGTCTGTGTTGTCCTTGTTTAATGTTTCTATGTTTGTGTTGTGTCTAAGCACATGGCTCTGTCTTTGTTTGTGTCTGCCGTGTGTTCCTCTTGTCCCACCTCCTTGTTTCCTGTTACCACGCCCCCTTGTCTAGTCCTTGTCTAGTCCTCGTTTCACTAATTGTGCTCACCTGATCCTCATGTGCTTTTCCCTTTTATATTGAGTTCCTTTCCCTCTTGTCTTTGCTGGTTTGTTGTATGTATGTATTCAGTGTTTGCTTGTTCATCTTGCCAAGTCAGTTAGAGATTTAGTGTCTCCTATATTTTTAGCTTTGAGTTTATTTATTTTCAGTTGTTTCCTTTGTTCCTGAATTTTTAGTCAAGGTTCTATCTTTATTTTGCTCTAGTTTTCTCCAGGCTTTATTTTGGTTTCTCTTTTGTTTTCTCCTTTTTCTAGCTCCAATATTTAGTTTATCGTTTGTTTCTGGTGTTCTAGTTTCGCCAGTTTTTATTTGCTTGGTTTTCTTTTGTTGTCTTGTGTTAGTTCCTGCCTCCTCCCTGGGATTCCCTGCCTGCTGGTTCCCTCTGCCTGGTAGCTGGACTGGCTCTGAGTGTGTGAGCACCAAGTACGGATCCCTGCTTCATTGTGTCCTGCCCTGTCTTCTCCACTACCCTCTACCTGGCCTGGTCAGTCCTCAGAGGTTCTTCAACCTGCTGTATCTTGGAGCTGTTTCCAGCAGTCACACTCATCCGTCGTGTCATTGTTCCCCGTTGGCCCTGCTGTTTGGACTCACTCATCCACTACCCTCTTGTGCCTTGTTGACCTGTCCTGTCAATAAATTATCTTTGTTCACTCTGCATCTGGGTCCTCCATTTCAGAAGTCCTGACAATGTGCTTGCAAGTTTGAGCGTCCAACTGGAAAACGCAAACGCTGAATGCCTTGTCTATAAAACTGCTTGCCATTGTATTTAGGGAGCTGCAAATAGTTCAGTTGTAGGCTATTCGTATGCATACGGTAGCTATTACGAACACTGGTCATAGGGTTAAGTAATGCTGGCGTTGTTTATTCAGTGACCACCTGGCTGAGGTTTAGACGCGTGTGGTGTGTGTGTGTCTCTCCAATGTTTCCCACACAAGTCCTGTTCGGACGGGATTAGTTTTACATGGGGAGGTGGGGGTGAAGTAATAATTACTAGAGATTCTCTGTGATTTTAGTCCCGTCCGAATGTGCCATTTCGGTAATCATTACGGACAATGTCAGTAAAGATTACGGAGACTTTTACCTTCTGTAAAAAGGTCCGGGAAAATAACCTTGGGTAAAATAATCCCGTTCGAATAGACCCGCTGTGAAAAAATGTATGGTAAAATTTCATTTCCTGTTTAAAAGTAGTTTTTGGAGCGTTTTGCAAGCATGGAAGCGCTTGAAGAAGCACTCGGTTTCGTTGTAGGTGGTGGGACCAGTATATATATATATATATATATATATACACACACATATATTGTGTGTTTGCTCACGTGATAACAAGAAGCAACGTCATACGCACAATGCGACGAGGTTACAGTGGTGCGTAAAGCGAGTTACCCCTCCCACTTCTGCTAGTTTTACTGAGATGTCTTATCCCGTGCGAATTGGCCATTAATATTACAGACGTCCTGAGGTAAAATTACTTTACCCCCACCTCCCCATGTAAAACTAATCCCGTCCGAATAGGGCTGTAAACACATAATCAACACCGGCCATCACATACTGTGTTTTTTGGCAGCTGCCAAAGCAAATTTTTATCCCGCTAAAGCCTTATTTGATCGGTGAGTGATGAGACTGACTTTTGCGCTTCTGACAGGTCGCATGTGTTGCTGAAAGAACGAGCAGAGTTGGCGTCTTCAAACTCACCGTCTTCAAACTTGCTCTCCCTCCCTCGCGCATATTAATCAAAATCAATTGAGAATTGACACGATGGTAAAAGGTCGGAAGACCAAAGTTTCACGTGGAGCATTGGGAGATTTTTTCCTGAATTTCCGCTGGTGTTGCTCTTCAAGAGATTAAGGGCGTTTTCACACCTGAAAGTCTGCACCAAGGTCCGAACCGAAGTTCATGTTTTGATACATTTTATACATTTGGTTAGTTTTGGTTTGGTTTCACATTGCAATTATGCGAGCGCACTAAAGAACTTTACATGACACACTTGCGTCCACTCGTCATCATCTATATGGGCTGCATCTGGACATTGATTTGTTTGTAAACGGACGTGCGCCTGATGTCAGCGTCTTTGACAAGAATGAATGAACGGACGCATATTGTTGCCACTATTGAACAGTGCGCATTGCTTGACTATTTTCTTTTTGTTACGTTTAAAAGTAGACATTTCAAGCCTTATATACACATATTTCTCATGTTTGTGAGACAAGTAGCCTGGTTTATTTGAAACGTGCTCCAGTTCATGTGCAAAGCATGTGATCGCTCCCGCGATTATTGTCTGCTATAGGCTATTTGCTTCTTATTTATTCAATTTCAGGCAATTATCTGATGAAACATTGATTCAAATTAAGATAAAATTTATACAAAACGAAATTCACATTAAAGAAAGGCTTTCTAAGCAAAATCCTACAAAATTTCTTTCATTCATTTCTGACCTTCTGTCTTCTGACAGATTGCGCATCTTTTTACTTTTCATAATCAATATAGCCTAGATGAAATTTAAAAATAACATGTCATATTAAAAATAAACAAGAACTTCCTGTAAATGGTCTGAAAGTATGAACCATACAGAAAATGCTTTCACACTAGAAACCATGGTACGGGGGAGGTTTCACACCTTAATTGATTTTGAAAGCGCCCTAAGTTAAGTGCACCTTAGCATTAAATGACTAGGTTGTAAATAGTTTTAAAATGAAGTATAGTACAGTATGTGTGCACTTTATTATGCTGCTTGCTTGTTGCTACTGTGTGCAATAGTGTAATTATTTTATTTATGCTTAAATATTTATTTTCACCACTGAACTCTTTTTTTCTTGTTCTACCTCACCTGTTTTTACTATTTTTTAATAAATGTTCCTTTTTTTAATTTTAAATTGTTATCATCAAGATCATTGTGTCATTTTTATGATGTAAATTGAGGGAGCAAAAGCAGTATCGGCTCCAAATATCGGCTCAAGAAAGTTGGCAGCCCGTATCGGTCATCGGCACAAAAAATCCATATCGGTCGATCCCTAAATGCAATGCGAACGTCCGGTTGTCCTACAAAGTGACATTTTACCTGCATCACTCTATTGCGCAAGCTTATTTCATCCATTAAAGATCTGAAAAAGCCCTAACTTTTCCACTGCCCATAGACCCTCCCCTCAGAGAAGTGATTGAAAGTGGACAAAAGAGACGGATTTAAACACCAGGTGTAAACAGGAATGCGTCTACTTGTGATCCGATCGACCAAAACGCATCTTAATACCAGCTGTAAACAGAGCCTTTGTGTAGTAACAATGTGTCACCGCGTCTGTGTAGACTAGAGCATGAAGAGACACGTGGACGTTACTCTCACTACAAGCAGCGACTCAAAGGTTTGTATTCATGGCTAATTAGAATCAGGCCTTTGGTGTGGTGCTGATCGAGAGGCAGCTATTCACAGGCGCTGAATGGATTTGTCCTGGCTTGGAAAAACCTAGTACAGTATATTTCCCCTGTTGACAGTCCAAACTGTGCTTATAGGACACACACCTCGATGTCAACTCGCACTACAGAGAAAGTGAGACTCCTTTTCCCGAAGCCTGCCAGTCCAGCTCTTTATGAACGGCGTGCCAAACAAGTCCTCCATTTATTTGTTCAATTATTATGTGAATTTTTGCTGTTTTGTTTGGCTGGTGTTGACGGAGGTCAGCTCGTGTCAATACTGGGCTGTACTCAAAGGCAATATGAACTGTCAGGTGTTTTTATGAGGCCTTGAGTGGGCACAAGGGCAACGTCGCCACCCACGCCCACCTACTGTGTGCAGGCTGCACGTTTTCCACCCAACCAATCCATGGGGGCCGTCTGGTCATATGACCGTGTATATTGTGACTTCCCCAAGTTAGCACAGGAATTCCACCTTGAGGATCCTATTCACGCGGGCCGACACAAAGAACCGGCAGTTTATGCCAAGCACAATTACCCAAGCACCTGAAGAGAAATCCACCTACTGTCCCAATGCACAGGTCTGGCCCACACAGGGAAGTTAACATGAATTGAGTTTGGCTGGGTGTTTCAATACTCCATTATTACAGGAATAATCCTCAACATTATAACTGCTTAGTATAACTTTGTGAAAGCCAGTTTTGGACCCCATATTAGGGTGCTTCCAAAGGAAAAGGATTTTGTGTCTTAAAAGTATAATAATAAACCAATTTAAATACATATCATGTAGGCCAACAGAACAGAGTATTAGTCACTTCAAAAGTTATATTACAAATTAGAGAACGTATTTTCTCCAAAAAGACACACACCCTCAACAACAGAGCGTTGTTGAGTATCAGTACTGGATGGTACATTGACAAAACATAGACACTGTTGTTATGTTTTTAACGCTTTACAAATTATTCACACATATGTCACAAAAAACAAATGTTAAATTGTCAATAAGTCAGAGCGCATGTTTTTCACCAATAGACTGTGTAAAGAAAAATGGACGACACGTCTCCTTCCTTCCACCGTAGAAAAATTAAGCCAAAATATCTCCAGTGTCTCCCGCTCCCACAGACTCAAATGCAAGCACAGCTGTCAATCATGCCGTTACACCCTGTTTTATAGCATCAGATAACTAACTAAAACCAAACTTACTGGAAAAACAAACACTTAAACATACATCTGTGTGATGAGAACTACCTAAAATGGCAAAGGAAAAAAAAATTGATTTGTTTGGCTCACGTCCCATTCGATTACATGGTGAGGGTGGGGTTTATGACCTATACTGCATTCAGCCACCAGGGGGTGATCAAAATGTTTTGGCTTCACTTTTCAGGACGTGTGCGGCACATTCAAAGTAAGCATAGCAAAAGATGACTCCCTCAAATTTAGGATCAGTATTGGATGATACATAATAAACATCCACTTGCAAAGTGGAAGTTCAAAATTTCAAGGAACACGCCGACTTTTGGGGACTTTAGCTTATTTACCGCATCCCCCAGAGTAAGATAAGTCCATACATACCATTCTCATCTCTGTGTGTGCCATAACTCTGTCTGACGCACCCACCGCTAGCCTAGCTTAGCACAAAGACTGGAGGTAAACGGCTCCAGCTAGCCTAGCTTAGCACAAAGACTGGAGGTAAACAGCTCCAGCTCGCCTAGCTTAGCACAAAGACTGGAGGTAAACGGCTCCAGCTAGCCTAGCTTAGCACAAAGACTGGAGGTAAACAGCTCCAGCTATCTTAGCTTAGCACAAAGACTGGAGGTAAACGGCTCCAGCTAGCCTACTGCTCAATAAGTGACAAAATAACGCCAACATTTTCCTATTTACATGTTGTGATGTGTAGTTAAATCGTGTACTAAGACCGACGAAAATGAAAAGTTGATGATATGGCCAGGAACTATACTCTCATTCCTGCATAATAATCAAGGAGCTTTGCTGCCGTCCCATGGGTGCAGCGGCGCAATGATATTACACAGCGCCTGAAAATAGTCCCCAGCGCTCTCTGTGTAAGCAGGTTGTCACGTTGGTTATGTTGACGGAAGTTAGCCTATTTTCAGGCGCTGTGTATTATCATTGCACCACTGCACCCATGGGACGGCACAAAGTTCCTTGATCGGTCTAGAAAATCGCAACTTTTCATTTTCCATCGGTCTTAGTACACGATGGAAGTAGGCTATACTTCCAGTAGGCTAGCTGGAGCCATTTATCTCCAGTCTTTGTGCTAAGCTAGGCTAGCGGTGGGTCCATCAGACAGAGTTATGGCACGCATGCAGATGAGAATGGTATGTATGGACTTATCTAACTCTGCGGGATACGGCGAATAAGATAAAGTACCAAAAAGTTGGTGTGTTCCTTAAATTTTAAACTTCCACTTTGCAAGTGGATGTTTATTATGTATCATCGAAGTGTCAGAAACCTGCATTGTTTTCAATTCTACTGCGTTGCGTCTCAGTGTTTCTGAATGCAAAAATGGGTATTGTAAACAGTGTGAAGCGATTCATCTCCACCAGAACTATCCACCTAATTTTGCAACATGGAAGTGAGCTATTTTCTTTGAATGCATGTAACTTCCAATTCATGAAAAATCGCACTCCATTTGCAATACATTTCGCGTTGCATTACAACAAGCGATCACCATTCATTCCTGTTCCAAGTCAGATAATATTAACAAAAACATCTACATTCACTACTACTCGCTCTCTACTATATAACTTCTGTGTACTAAAATCCCACAGTGCCTTGCGTTGCTGACGTGACATTCCCATTCTCTGTAGGTAAATTACTGGAGGAATATCAAAATACTACATGGTAAAATAATTTGCGCTACAAACCAGTGTGTTTACGTTTACGAATAAGTGTTTACGAATCAATTTAAATAATATGTTATGTATTGTAACAGTTTGCAATAGAGTGCAACAGTTGGGTTTGAAAAGTAAAAACTCCATTCATTTTCTCCATAAGGAAATTGATTTTGAACAATAACTTGTAAACCTTTAGCCCTATGAGGTTGTTAATCGATGTTTTTTGCTTCTGCTGAAGACGCCAGCCCACATTATATCAACTTAGTTTTGAAATAATTGTTTCATAATGGAATTCCTGGTGAAAAACTACATTACCCATGATGCTGTACAGAAAATTCCACCAATCAGAGACTCGAAAAAAGCGACGAAATAGCTCTCTAGCTCCGCCCACTCCCATGAATCACTGCGAATGACGTAATCGAGTCACTCTCAAAATACTCAAATGTTTGTATATATGCATAGCCTGCAATAAACTTAAAATAATTATGCTTGTAGGACACACACCTTACTTCGAACGTGACATGAGCACGAACATCTTTTGGCGGCAAGTAAAAACCATAGACTGTAAAAAAATATGGACGTAGTGTCCGTGACGTCACCCATAGGATTCTGAAGAGCAGTTTTGAAGCGTAAAGTAGGGTCGAGCTGGCTGTCGCCATCTTGGCTGCGCGTCATGGCATGTCACGTCACTCCCGGATAATAGAAAATGGGCAAAGAGGCGGGACGTCGGCGGAGCTGAGGTGACAACTAACAGACAGCAGACAAACGGCAATCCACCTGTCACTCAAAGTGGCCACGCCCTTAATAATACAGAACTTTAAGGCTTTATATAATGTAAACGAATGAGTTATGAAATAATTCACCCCCCTCACAGTCGTCATGAAGGGCAAAATTAGCCGTATAGACCAAAACCACAATTCTTCTGCTGTAAAGTTGGGCATTTTAACATGAGGCTCAATGAGATTCAGCTCCTTCTGGAGTCTGTCTCTAGTGGCCAGTCGGTGAATTGCAGTTTAAGTCACTTCCGTATTGGCCTCAAGAGCAACTGGGGGAGGTTGCCGCTTGGTAAAAACAAGTGTGCCGCACACGTCCTGAAAAGTGAAGCCAAAACATTTTGATCGCCCCCTGGAGGCTGGATGCAGTATAGGTCATAAACCCCGCCCTCACCATGTAATCGCATGGGACGTGAGCCAAACAAAAAAAATCTAATTTATTTTTTTATTAGATTATGCTGTTAGCATTGCTTCATGGGATAGAACTAACTAAAACTACCTGTCTTTTTGACTGATTTTCAAAACCTTTTTTACTTCAAATCAAATTTCATGAGCCATTTTCACCTCGCTGATTGGCTTTTAACTCTTTAACAATGACTTTTTTTTTTTTTTTTATCCCTACACTCTAAAAAAAAACGGTTCTATATGGCACCAAAAATGGTTCTTGGCTCGTAATCATAGGGGAACCTTTTTTAGTGCTATATAGCACCAATTTTGGTGCTTCAGTGGTTCTTCAGCGGTTCTTCAGAGGTTCTTCACCGGTTCTTTGACTAAGGTGCTATATAGCACCGCTAACTATGGTGCTATATAGCACCGCTACCATATACAGAACATGCTAAGATATGGTGCTATATAGCACCAAAAATGGTTCCCCTATGATTACGACGAAGAACCATTTTTGGTGCCATATAGAAACTTTTTTTTTTAGAGTGTATGGGAAAAATTAATGAAAAAATACTTGCCGCTGAAAAAGGGGGTGGGCGCTAATGCACTCATATCAAGAAGCATAAGAGTTTTTGTACAGCTAATATAACTGTAACCGGATGAGACTGGAAGCCTCAACACATTCAAGTGTACAATGGTCTCACTTGCTCTTATGTTAAAAGAGGGTGGATAATTTCTCTCAAAGCAGGCGGTCATACCGCTAATCTTACGGCTAGCATCAACATGCAAAGTCATTGCCAGAACGGATTTACTGGTATTTCTCAACAGGGCCTGTGTACACATGGTGTCTACAAGGTACAAAATGTAAGTTCAGGTAACTATACTAGGGACACTGAAGTTGATGTCTTTCGACAACAAATATTTTGTTCCCTCTGAAACTCATAATTCTCACACTGCTCGATACGCCAACACCAAAAACAATGACAAAACAGGTGCTATTTTTAATGTAACCAGTTCTGAACATGTTAAACCTCGCGCTGACATGTTTTATGTGATATTACATCGCAGGAAGCACAATCACAAGTCTTGACCGAGCACGTGGGCCGAAGCGCTCGATCGCCACCTGCAACGAGACAGAACGCGTCTCTCAGACCATTCCTGTCCCTCACTGAACCCTCTCGCTCTGGAAAGTTAAACAGCTTTTTAAGAATGAGGAGGGTTTTTCAGTTTGTTGCTAAATTTAGATTGGCCCTGTGCAGGCAGCAGGTTCCCGAGCCATTTTCAACAAAGATGAGCCGTAGCCCTTGCCCAGTGCCGGCGGGTGGCGGCTGCCGGTGGTCTGCTGTTCTCTTATGCACTAGCTTTTAAGTAAACACGGCAATTCTGCGGTCGCCATCGCCATGGCAGCCAGCAAAAGGCCTTACTGTGTGGCGGCACACACAGCCTTGGTGTGCCTTCTCCTAACCCCCCCCACACACACACACACCTTCAGCTCAGTGGACTGAGGTCAACAGGCATTGAGACCCATGATGTATGATCCCCAAAATCTGAAGAAGCCCCTCAGCAGTTCACCTTCCGGTCCCCGTTGTTCCAGCGCGAACACAGCACTTTTTCATGCATTTTAACTGTGGCGTATCACTCATCTGCCCTGCCGCATGGGATTCTGGGATACGTGTGGGTCTTTAGAAGGACACCTCCCATTCACCTCCATTATGCAGTAAATATTTGTATATTTTATGTATGGCTGGATGGTGGATGGCTAAACTAACCAAGCATTTACTGGAAGGGCTTTCCCTCCAGACGATTAGATAAAATCGAAACATGTTTTTGTAGGCGGTTTGCTGACCGCTGAAATGTTGACAGACCACATGGGATGGCACCTGCTCGACGACATGAAAGCATTTACCTTCATCTCTGAAATCGCCTTTATTGTCTATTATGTAGAGCTTGGTATGTACATAGTAAAGTTTTGAATTGCCTTTGAGAAGAAATAAATCAAATATTTTTTTATAGAATTACAAAAAGGCCAATTTGTTGACCTATAGGAAAATATTTTGTATATATATATATATTAATGCTGTCAAATCAATTAATCGCATCTAACATAAAAGTTTGTAAGAAAAAAATTATTTGACAATTTGAGAAGAAATTATTATTTTTTTAATTACACTAAGTAATCCACAAAATATATTTAAATATATATATATATATATATATATATATATATATATATACACACACACACACACTATATTGCCAAAAGTTTTGGGACGTCTGCCTTTACATGCACATGACTTTTAACGACATCCCATTCTTAATCCGTAGGGTTTAATATGGAGTCGGCCCACCCTGCAGCTATAACAGCTTCAGTTCTTCTGGGAAGGCTTTCCACAAGGTTTAGGAGTGTGTTTATGGGAATGTTTGACCATTCTTCTAGAAGCTCATTTGTGAGGTCAGGCACTGATGTTGGACGAGAAGGCCTGGCTCTCAGTCTCCGCTCTAATTCATCCCAAAGGTGTTCTATCGGGTTGAGCTCAGGACTCTGTGCAGGCCAGTCACTTTCCTCCACACCAAACTCGCTCATCCATGTCTTTATGGAGCGATGCTTTGTGCACTGGTCAGTCATGTTGGAACAGGAAAGGGCCGTCCCCAAACTGTTCCCACAAAGTTGGGAGCATGAAATTGTCCAACATGTCTTGGTATCTGAAGCATTAAGACTTCCTTTCACTGGAACTAAGGGCCAACCCCTGAAAATCAACCCCCACACCATAATCCCCCCTCCACCAAACTTTACACTTGGCACAATGTAGTCAGGCAAGTCCCGTTCTCCCGGCAACTGCCAAACCCAGACTCGTCCATGGGATTGCCAGACAGAGAAGCGTGATTGGTCACTCCAGAGAACACGTCTCCACTGCTCTAGAGTCCATTGGCGGCGTGCTTTACCCCACTGCATCCCACGCTTTGCATTGCACTTGGTAATGTAAGGCTTGGATGAGCTGCTCGGCCATGGAAACCCATTCCATGAAGCTCTACACACTGATCTTGAGCTCATCTGAAGTTCATCTTGAGCTCACATGAAGTTTGTAGCTATTGACTCTGCAGAAAGTTGTCGACTTCTACGCACTGTGACCCTCAGCATGCGCTGACCCCGCTCTGTGATTTTACGTGGCCTACCACTTGATAGGTTTGATATATGTATATATACGCTATATTGCCAAAAGTATATATATTAGGGCTGTCAAAAGATTAATCACGATTAATCACATCCAAAATAAAAGTTTGTGTTTACATAATATATTTGTGTGTACTCTGTATAATTATTATGTTTATATAAATATTCGTGTATATATTTAAGAAATATTTACATGTATATACTGTATACATTTATATAATTTATATTATATATAAATATAAATATTTTATATATAAATATAATAAATTTTTCTTAAATATATACATGCTTGTGTGTGTTTTTATATATAAATAATAATTATACACAGTTCACACACATATATTATGTAAACACAAACTTTTATTTTGGATGTGATTAATCGTGATTAATCTTTTGACAGCCCTAATATATATATATATATAATGTATGTTTTAAAAGAATTGAACAAAAGCAATAATAGAAAATTGTTGGTTTTATCTCAATATTTTGTTATTTGTAATTTTATAAATTTAGAATATGTTTAGAAAATCTCTCTCTCTCTCTCTCTCTCTCTCTCTCTCTTTGTCTGATTAATTAATGAATTAATATTTTTGCAGTGTTTTTTTTTTTTTTGCTTTATGGGATAATAAAAAAAGCTCTTTAATAATTATTATTTTAAAGATTATATATTATTATTATATAGAAACGATATAATATACACTAAATATTGAAGCAGAATGCATGGTACCAAAGTACTTTTATATACATTATACAAAATGAAATTGAAATATGCAATGAAAGCGGAAACAAAGCGTTTCCCAAGTGAAAGCTCCTTTGTACGCTCAGGAACACATCAGGTTTGACTTTGACAAGTTTCACCTATAGTTTTTATTGAGAACACACGCGTGTCCTTTCTGCGGCCCCTAGTGCTGAATATTTAAATACCGTTTCTGTGAATGCTCTTTTCATGAAGAAGTCCTCTAGGTGCCGTCGTACATATCGATGCAATGTGAGCATAAATGAATGAAAAGTCAGTTGGTCTGACAATAGTGACCGAAATGAAGCTCTGCTTATGGAGATCAGCGGTGGGGAGGTGTGTTGGGGTTTGGGAGCTGCCTCGTCGCTTTCCAAACTTCTTACCTGCTAGCAGAAGGATTTACTGGAACCCTCAGACAGGCTTTCACAGCTCGGGCTCTAAACGGCCTGTTGGCAAGGCGGCCATGTTTTCTCTGGCACCGAATCAAACCCGCCGGACTAGATCCAAAAAGTACCTACACAACACAAACCTGTGGGATGTTTGGATGATAAATTGCCGACGCTCTGCAGTAGAACAAAAAATATTGGCCTCGCTGGGGACATCAGTCTTAATAATCTCACAGTTCGATGGCATACTGGGTGGCTGGGTCGGACCAGAGCTTGCATGTTTCTCAAATGTAAAGAGTGGCGTTTGACTACAGGTGTCATATCAAAGTTTGTCCAAGTGCTGAGAAGGTCAAGTGCCAGTGGTCTATGGGGGAACTGACAAGGTGTTAAATGACATGTTTTCTTCATTTAACAATTTCACGGAGAAGACCGCAAAAATTCGACACTTTCCTCGGTAGCAGAATTCACTTAGATCTGGAGCGCTGGAATGTTTTTTAGCTAAAAACTTCTGGTCAAATGGAAGAAATCGTGTCATGTGTTCCCGCAAGGTTACATGATAAAACAAACAAACACGAGAACAAAGCGGGAGGACGCTGGAAGCGGAAAGGAAACTCTAGCCGTGACAGTTAAACAATTTCTCATAAAAAAAAAAAACTGCAGGGCTTTTGACATTAGAGCGGATGAGTCAAGCCCTTTTGAACATTGCTAGACGATGCTGTCACTGACTAGAAATAAAAACAAAACATTTCTCAGTAGTTTAAGGGAACATGGAGGATTCATGAGACCAAATGCACTTTCACTGTACGGCTACATAAAGGTTCTTTACAGCCCTAAAGATTCGTTTTTGCCTATGGGTTTTTGAGTCGGCGATATGGTTTTTAGGAGATTAAAAACCATATTTCATCATATTTTTCTTGACAAATGAGGCTGAGACACAAGTACAGTGTGTTCAAAGGTGTCAATTGTTCAGCCTACAAAATATTGAAAATCTAAAGACAAATTTGTCATCAATTCTGCCACCTGTTTGCTGTTATTTTCCCCATGATTCTGTGGTGAAGTAAAAACTACAGAAAACACAAATGTAATTTTTACCTAAATAAGTTAGTTCAGGCAAAGTAAATTCTGTATTAGCACCAGGGCCGGCCCTGACCAATTTGCTGCCCTAGGCAAGATTTTACTTGGTGCCCCTTGTATCAAGGTTTAGCACTACATGTTTTCAGTCTAAGTTGCGGAAACACTGGTACTGTTTTATTTTTTTAATGCATTGATGTTTTTTCATTTTTATTGTTTTATATGATGTCCAGTCCATTCTACCCCGTCATTATGTCCATGATATTATTATTATTACATTTTTTTAAAAGGCTGATGATAGTTAAACTATACAAAAATAGCACCTACGCCACATTACAGCCTAAACACAAATAACAAGTAACTGCATCTTGCATTCATGCACAAACTATTGAGAACTAGCAAAAGTGTTTGTTTTCCAGCAGATGGCAGCAAACTTCCACTAATATGCACATTCATGTTTTCGCCATGAATTAAACGGAGAAATTTAGATATTTAATGTGAAATTTACATAAAATGTTGCTATTTTAAATAAACCTGTATATAAATATCATTACTAATTTCGGCAAATACATTTTAAAATGTCCATATGTCCCCTTAAAACTGTACAACTGCAGAGTAAAAACATTAGGCTATTAAAAAAGTGATATTACATGCGTTAAAAAAAAAACAGATATGATTCTTTTTGACAAAATACACTGGAGAACCCAGAACAGCTGCTTCATATAGTTTAAGGTAACACTGGAATTAATTAGCGTACATTAGTATTTTACTACTATGCAATTAAATGAACTGTTGATTCATTACACCACTTTACCTCTGTCTTTACACTGCAAAAAATGCTCTTCTTATTAAGTCATTTTTTCTTGTTTCCAGTCCAAACATCAAAAAATTCTTAAATCAAGATATATTTACTAGTAAAATGACATTAGATAATTTGTTCCTTGTTTTCTGGGGGGGTCAAAATGAAGTGAGTTTATGCTTAAAACTAGCACAATTATCTGCCAAATGGGGTGAGAAAAATGATCTTATTTCTGTTTGGGACAGAAACAAGAAACAAGATTTCAATCAGAAACAAGATTATTTTTCTCACCCCATTGGCAGATAATTTAGCTTGTTTTAAGCATAAACTCACTTAAGAAAAAATATAATTTTACTTATCTAGTAAATGCATCTTGGTTTAAGAATTTTTAGATATTTAGACTAGAAACAAGACAAAAATACTAAATAAGAAGAGCATTTGTGCAGTGTTTCCCTTATCTTGCCTGCATCAGAGGGCTTCTGTTTTTTATGACACTACAATTCGGCCATTCGTCATAAATTATCAGGCAACTTTCACCGTGTCTACACCTGGAGCGAGCGGCCAAGCGCCCTAAAAAATGAAAGCAATCCTGTCTATATTAGATTATTTTCCTATTTCTGTTTCTGACGCACTTCAAGCTCGGCGGGGGAGATTGATGAGGCGGACCGGGAAGATGCGGGGGACTTATTTAAGTTTTTTTGCACTTTATTTGGTAATATTTCAAATTAATATGAATAAAATAGTATCAGTAATACATTTTGGTGCCCCTATGGATGAGTGGCGCCCCTAGCATTTGCCTATTCCGCCTATGCCACGGGCTGGCCCTGATTAGCACTCAATTTAAGCTTTTAGAAATTAAAGCGTAAATATCAACATTAAAACCTACTTAACTTTTCTGATACTGGTGTTCCCACACTCTAAAAATGCTGGGTTAAAAATAACCCAAGTTGGGTTGAAAATGGACTAACCCAGCAATTGGCTTGTTTTAACCCAGCGATTGGGTTGTTTTAAGGAAACATTTAACCCAACCACTGGGTTAAAACAAGCCAATTGCTGGGCTAGTCCATTTTCAACCCAACTTGGGTTATTTTTAACCCAGCATTTTTTAGAGTGCATCATGCAATGGGACATGAATAATTAATACGGTTGATTTTTCAGTGTTTTCCAGCTGTATTTATTATTTGTTTTGTTGTTAGGTTTAGTAAATTGCTGTTTTGTGAGTTCCTTTTCTACTCAAAATGACATTCATACTCAGAAATTATCCTACAAATGTTACACTCTAAAAAATGCTGGGTTAAAAACAACCCAAGTTGGGTTGAAAATGGACTAACCCAGCAATTGGGTTGTTTTAACCCAGTGAATGGGTCGTTTTAACCCAGCGATTGGGTTAAATGTTTGCTTAAAACAACCCAATTGCTGGGTTAGTCCATTTTCAACCCAACTTGGGTTGTTTTAAACCCAGCATTTTTTCAAGTGTACCGTTATTGTGTAATAAGTAATGAGATCTTTGTGTTCGGGGTACTACATTACTTCTATTATGTAGATATGTTGCCTACACAATAGTATTAATTCCTTAGTTGTACCAAAGACTTTATATACAGTGAGGAAAATAAGTATTTGAACACCCTGCTATTTTGCAAGTTCTCCCACTTGGAAATCATGGAGGGGTCTGAAATTGTCATCGTAGGTGCTGGTCCACTGTGAGAGACATAATCTAAAGAAAAAAAATACAGAAATCACAATATATGATTTTTTAAACTATTTATTTGTATGAAATCATTCATCATCATGCATATCAACATTATTTAGAGGAAAAATAGCGCCAAAATTAAAAAATCTCTGGAAGATATTACTGAACATTTATTTAACCATAGCAAAAATAAATGTATTACTTAAAGTCCTCATGAAATCAAAATTGACCATATTTACTTTGTTAGCGCAAATTGCTAGTTTTGTGGTGAACAATCCATCCGTGCAAGTCAATCTGCATCAAAAAATTATTTGGCTTCGTAATCTTTAATCAAAATCTGAAAATGCTCCTCCCCTCTACATTTGTAGGCCATTTTTGATGACGTCTGTTTGACGGCTTGGGCTTCGACATGCCATCATTAAAGGTCCCGTTCTTCGTGATCCCATTGTTCAAACTTTAGTTAGTGTGTAATGTTGCTGTTAGAGCATAAATAATACCTGTAAAATTATAAAGCTCAAAGTTCAATGCCAAGCGAGATATTTTATTTAACAGAAGTTCCCTTTCAAAGCCTACAGCGAACGGCCGGCTTGGACTACATCCTGGTACTTCCTTCATTAATTACGTCAGTAGAACAGACTAACCTCCGCCCACAAGAATACGCGAAAAAGGGGGCGTGGTCTTGTTGCTGTCCCACGTGGAGAAGAGGACGTGTCGCGTGGAGAAAAGGAATTGTTGCGTTTGAGTGTGTTTGTCGCCATGTCGTCGAGACGCTGTTATTTTCATCCCGGAGTCAAATCACCTTTGTTTGGCTTTGCCAGGGACGCTGTAGAGATCATTGAGCGCATACATCTCCCCGTTAAGAGGCGTGACCTTTCCACGTGCGCTAAGCTGCTGTCGAATCACAACACGGGAACCGCTGGCACAATCAGAACTCATTACGTATTTCTGAAGGAGGACAGCCTCAACCAACAGCCTGAACAAGGAACTCATCAGACGTTTTTAGGACAGTGAAAACAGCGGTGTACAGATAAGCAAATTGTGTGAAAAATACTGTGTTTTTTTACACGTGATTTCTGAATGAAACGCCTACGTTTCTATATCCAATCAGGTCACACGGGGGGGGTTTGGGTCGGGACAAACCACGCCCTCTGTTCTGCTCATTTAGTATTCCGTTTCTCTCGTAAATACGTACGAACCGGAAGTTGCAACCGACTTTATTTCAGTGATTTGACGTATTTCCGAGAGAAACGGAATACTAAATGAGCAGAACAGAGGGCGTGAGCTTACACAAACTAACAGTTGCTTTTTTTAACATTATCAAAGAAGAATAACTGTAAAAATGTAGCTATTCGCTCTTTGTTGATGTTAATGCATTAACTGGTGAGACATTATTGTAAAGTGTTACCTGTTGTACTTTATAATTCTTTAGAACTTTAATCTGTTTTAAATATTTGTTTACTTTATACATTTTCGTGTATTGCTTTATTGTATTTAAATGTTTGTTTCTTTTGTTATAAGAAAGTTATTAAACCTGTTATGGTATGACAACACTTTTTTTGCAACGAATTTCAATATCGTGATAATACCGTATACCGTGATAAAAACTTCAACAATTAATCGCAACATGAAAATTTGATACCGGCACATGCCTAATTAGAAATATGCTATTATATTCTATACTTTTATGAAACCATGAGAAAAGTGTGAATAATGACTGAGAGTCAATGTTCAGAAATGATTCATTATTATTATGTTTTGAACTCTGCTGTATTGCTGTATTTAGCAATGTGTTTGTTGTCAAACTCAAAAATGAGTATATTTTTAATGATTAAATTTTTTATTTTTTTTTATTTTAAAAAGCTTATAATTGTATTTTGTTGACAAAATATTTTAGTTTGTCTTGTATATTTTTTTGATTATATCAGGTAACATTTTAAGCTGTTGTGTGGTCATGTTACATTGTGCCCCTCCACATGTTACAATACCCCACCAACGGGGCATGTTGTCACATTTCACTTCCATTCTTTCGGGGTAAATCTAGAAAAAAGTATACACTGTATTAATGAAACAAAACCACATAATTGTACTAGACATGTGTGCAATTAATGTGGGAAAAAATAAATACTCTGAACCCCAAGTGGATTTACACAAACTGAGAAAGTCAAAAAGCGTTAGGTGCCCCGATCTCCCCTATTTCTTGACAACGTTTTTAAAGGTCCCGTTCTTCGTGTTTTTTTGAAGCTTTGATTGTGTTTACAGTGTGCAATATAACATGTGTTCATGTTTCGCGTGTAAAAAAACACAATTGACTGATCTGTACACCGCTGTTTTCACTGTCCTAAAAACGGCTGATGAGTTCCTTGTTCTATGAAGTCCCTCCTTCAGAAATACGTAACGAGTTCTGATTGTGCCAGCGGTTCCCGTGTTGTGATTTGACAGCAGCTTAGCGCACGTGGAAAGGTCACGCCTCTTAACGGGGAGATGTATGCGCTCAATGATCTCTACAGCGTCCCTGGGAAAGCCAAACAAAGGTGATTTGACTCCGGGATGAAAATAACAGCGTCTCGACGACATGGCGACAAACACACTCAAACGCAACAATTCCTTTTCTCCACACGACACTTCCTCTTCTCCACGTGGGACAGCAACAAGACCACGCCCCCTTTTTCACGTATTCTTGTGGGCGGAGGTTAGTCTGTTCTACTGTTCTACTGACGTCATTTATGAAGGAAGTACCAGGATGTAGTCCAAGCCGGCCGTTCGCTGTAGGCTTTGAAAGGGAACTTCTGTTAAATAAAATATCTGGCTTGGCATTGAACTTTGAGCTTTATAATTTTACAGGTATTATTTATGCTCTAACAGCAACATTACACACTAACTAAAGTTTGAACAATGGGATCACGAAGAACGGGACCTTTAAATCTGAAAACTGCCAAAAAGCAACGCAATTGTCACCAACCATTTAGCGCATGTTAACAGAGGAAAACAACTGAAAAACAGCGCTGTTCTCTCGATCAGGGCCGTTTTTAGGCATAGGCAAACTAGGCGGTCGCCAAGGGCGCCGATAAGCGCATATCTGGCACTGATGTTTGTGTGTAAAAGGTGTCACGGCCACCCTAAAATGTTATTGCCGCCCCCACAAGTTCCCCCACACTATTGGATCAGAGAACTGTCAATCTGACGATTCCTATATGCCATCAGATCAGAGTAGGCTACTGTCAAAAAAGTTTGCGTTTGGAGCCTCAACAACACCATTAGATCAATGAACTCGGTCAATGCTTTGGCAAGGTAACACTTTTTTTAACCATAAAATAAAACTAAATTCAAACTAAAGGCCAATTAAAATAACAGGTACAAATCTGTATTTTGTTAGGGCAGTATTTGTCGCAGTCTAGAAATCCCGCTGTGAATGGGCAGAGAGCATTGCTGGTGTGAATGTTAGAGGCAAAATATAACTGCACACTTACTTCAGCATTTCATGATTATCAGTTATATTTTGACTCGATAAAGCTTTCTTCTCTTATTGCACCTCCAAAAGGTTTTTGCGCCAATGCATTGTTAAAAGAATCAGTGTGTTCTGTAATTGTCCCATATAAAACTTCAGCGGCCAATTTAAAAATGGTATAATAAAATGTGCAAATTCACAACATGAATACATCCTTTATTAAATCACGAATTTAACGTATCTTTCCGGATGGTGTTGATGCTGAATCGATTCTTTCAGTTCTAATAGTGCTTAACACAAGCAGTGTCGCACACACAGATTAATTAACACACACATACATACCAAATTATATTTGTATATATTTGTTAATAAGGATTCAAATGAATAGCCAGATGCCTGTATAGCCCTAGGCCTATAATATATAGCCTATATTTGTGCAGTCCCATAGATGCTAAGAAATTGTTCTCTGACGTAATTACATAATTATTATGTGTTATTAGTACATTTCACATGAAAGTAATAAGAATAAATACTGATTTAGAGTGGTGTGTGTGTGTGTGTGTGTATATCTCCACAATAAACAACATATTGTTCGTCACTATAGCAAAAGTATACCCGTTAATATACCTCTACCCCCGGGCGGGCCTCGCACATCACGGTCGCACATGTGTTCTGAAATCAGCTCAAAATATCAAACATGTTTGATATCCTCCGAATTGATGGAATCAAAATCTGAGTCTATGACCATAATATACCACGCGATTGTCCAAGGAATCTGTCAGCTCAAATCTGCAGACTGGCTCGGACTCTTGTCAACTAGCGTCAACGTGATCAGACTGTAAATCTGGGGGGAAATCTGGGGGGAAATCGTGTAGTGTATTCCAGCCATTACATTAACACATCAAAATAAGTTAAGCAATTAAAAAAAATCGTTATACAAGATTCAGATTATTATTTTTTCTCTATAGAACATGAAAGAGAACTTTCTGAAAAATCTTTACAAAGTATGTGTTGCTATTCATGACGGTGTATAGACAAAAACACAATATAAATGTACCGTAGAAGTGTGAAACTGCACATATTTTAAGTATTTCATTTTTTGTAATGAACACTGCCCTTCAAATGTTTGGGGTCGGTAAGATTTTTAAAAAGAAGCCTAATTTTGACTGCATTTATTTTATTTAAAATACAGTAAAAACAGTAAAATACACTGTTTTCTATTTGAAGACACTATAAAAATGGTGCTATATAGCACTAACAGTGGTTATTTTACTTGTAATCATAGTGGAACCACTTGGTTCTTCAGCGGTTCTTCAGCGGTTCTCAGCGGTTCTTCAGGGGTTCTTCAGCGGTTCTTCAGCGGTTCTTCAGGGGTTCTTCAGCGGTTCTTCAGCGGTTCTTCAGCGGTTCTTCAGCGGTTCTTCAGCGGTTCTTCAGGGGTTCTTCAGCGGTTCTTCAGCGGTTCTTCAGCGGTTCTTCAGGGGTTCTTCAGCGGTTCTTCAGCGGTTCTTCAGCGGTTCTTCAGCGGTTCTTCAGCGGTTCTTCAGCGGTTCTTCAGGGGTTCTTCAGCGGTTCTTCAGTGGTTCTTCAGGGGTTCTTCAGCGGTTCTTCAGGGGTTCTTCAGCGGTTCTTCAGTGGTTCTTCAGCGGTTCTTCAGGGGTTCTTCAGGGGTTCTTCAGCGGTTCTTCAGGGGTTCTTCAGCGGTTCTTCAGGGGTTCTTCAGGGGTTCTTCAGGGGTTCTTCAGCGGTTCTTCAGCGGTTCTTCAGGGGTTCTTCAGCGGTTCTTCAGCGGTTCTTCAGCGGTTCTTCAGGGGTTCTTCAGCGGTTCTTCAGCGGTTCTTCAGCCGTTCTTCAGGGGTTCTTCAGGGGTTCTTCAGCGGTTCTTCAGCGGTTCTTCAGGGGTTCTTCAGCGGTTCTTCAGCGGTTCTTCAGCGGTTCTTCAGCGGTTCTTCAGCGGTTCTTCAGCGGTTCTTCAGGGGTTCTTCAGCGGTTCTTCAGCGGTTCTTCAGGGGTTCTTCAGCGGTTCTTCAGCGGTTCTTCAGCGGTTCTTCAGCGGTTCTTCAGCGGTTCTTCAGGGGTTCTTCAGTGGTTCTTCAGGGGTTCTTCAGCGGTTCTTCAGCGGTTCTTCAGGGGTTCTTCAGCGGTTCTTCAGTGGTTCTTCAGCGGTTCTTCAGGGGTTCTTCAGGGGTTCTTCAGCGGTTCTTCAGGGGTTCTTCAGCGGTTCTTCAGGGGTTCTTCAGCGGTTCTTCAGCGGTTCTTCAGTGGTTCTTCAGCCGTTCTTCAGCCGTTCTTCAGCGGTTCTTCAGGGGTTCTTCAGCGGTTCTTCAGCGGTTCTTCAGCGGTTCTTCAACGGTTCTTCAGGGGTTCTTCAGCGGTTCTTCAGTGGTTCTTCAGCGGTTCTTCAGGGGTTCTTCAGGGGTTCTTCAGCGGTTCTTCAGCGGTTCTTCAGCGGTTCTTCAGCGGTTCTTCAGTGGTTCTTCAGGGGTTCTTCAGCGGTTCTTCAGGGGTTCTTCAGGGGTTCTTCAGCGGTTCTTCAGCGGTTCTTCAGCGGTTCTTCAGGGGTTCTTCAGAGGTTCTTCAGCGGTTCTTCAGCGGTTCTTCAGGGGTTCTTCAGCGGTTCTTCCGCGGTTCTTCAGGGGTTCTTCAGCGGTTCTTCAGGGGTTCTTCAGTGGTTCTTCAGCGGTTCTTCAGGGGTTCTTCAGCGGTTCTTCAGCGGTTCTTCAGGGGTTCTTCAGCGGTTCTTCAGGGGTTCTTCAGTGGTTCTTCAGCGGTTCTTCAGGGGTTCTTCAGCGGTTCTTCAGCGGTTCTTCAGGGGTTCTTCAGCGGTTCTTCAGCGGTTCTTCAGCGGTTCTTCAGCGGTTCTTCAGGGGTTCTTCAGCGGTTCTTCAGGGGTTCTTCAGGGGTTCTTCAGTGGTTCTTCAGGGGTTCTTCAGCGGTTCTTCAGGGGTTCTTCAGTGGTTCTTCAGCGGTTCTTCAGTGGTTCTTCAGTGGTTCTTCAGCGGTTCTTCAGGGGTTCTTTGGTACCCCTTTTCCACCAAGGCAGTGCTAGAGCCATCGGAGCCAGTGCTAGTCCCAGTTCATAGTTGGTTCAACTGAGGAGCCTGCTAAGAACCGTTTGCTTTTCCACAGGCTAGAGAGCCACAACAGAGCCAGGTCTTACGTCACTGTATACGTCTCATCTTTCTCAGCAACGCTAGCGGGAAACACACACACACCAGGCTTGTTTGAGATGCATCGGCGATGCGCAGACGATCCACGCATAATATTTTAAAAAACGCATGAGTGAATCAAAAGCGAGTCGAGTGCTCTCACTGGACTCGTTGTCATACGGCGATCTGTCTCTGCACAGCACCGCTGCGAACAAGCCTTCCATCAACACTGCAAACGTTGCGTTACTATTGATTCACATGGCTTTACGATCCTACATCGGCATCAAAACACAACGAAAGCACAGCGAATCCAACGCATTCGTGCAGCTCACCGTAATTTGTATAGACGGAGATTACAAACGAGCAGCAGCTGTTAGCTCCATTAGCTGCTGTTTCAACAATGGCGGATCTCAAGTCTGTGTTGGTCTTGTTGACCCCGCCCCCAGCGCCTGACGTAATCGGTTCTTACTTCTAGCCCTGTTCTAGCCCAGCAATGTTTTGGTGCTACTTAAGAACCACTTTTCCTGGCTCGGAGCTGGAGCTTTGGGTGTGGAAACACAAAGAACCGATTTGAAACTAGGCTCTGGCTCCGATCTAGCTCTAGCACTGCTTTGGTGGAAAAGGGGTAATACAGAACCTGTTAAGCCCCTGTATGGTTCTTCAGTGGTTCTTCAGGGTGGTTAAGGTGCTATATATCACCACTGATGTACAAAGAACCTTTTAAGCCCTTTAAAGGTTCTTTACAAGCCAAAGAACCACTGTTGGTACTGTTTAGCACCATTTTTGATGAAGAAATAAAATGTGATATGGTACTTCTTATGGGATCTACATAGCACTATTTGACAAAGGTGATGTAGAGCACCTTTAAAGATATGGTGCTATATAGCACCAAAAGTGGTTCCCCTATAATTATGAGCAAAGAACCACTTTTAGTGCCATATAGAACCATTTTTATTTTATTTTAGAGTGTATATTTTAAAATGTATTTATTCACATTTGTCACATGATCCTTCAGAAATCATTTGAATATGTTGAGAAACATTTCTGATTATCATCAATGTTGAAAACATTGAACTGCTTCATATTTTTATGTAAAACATTTTTTTCACATGATTCTTTGATGAATAGAAAGTTCAAAAGAACAGCATTTATTTGAAATAGAAAATTTGTCTAACATTATAAATGTCTTTACTGTCACTTTTGATCAATTTAATGCATCCTTGCTGAATAAAACTACTAATTTCTTTCAAAACCCCCAAACTTTTGAATGGTTGTGTAAGTCGGTTTATTTTCCAATGTACGCGCTGCCTCATAAACATGGAAATATATGGAATATTTTAGTGTCGCACAGAACTAATTTGTAGTTGATGAGCATTAGTTATGTTGTGAACCTCTTTGCCCCGAGGCCTATAAATGAAGCGGCACTATTTTGTGGGCTCCCCGAAAACCACCTTGACCATTACGTTTGCTTAGGAGGCGAGCAGACCCACCCACAGGCTTCATTTCACTGAGGTTATGGTCATAATCTCTTGGGACAGTGGTCAGCCAAAGCTGTTTACTTTCTTCACCCAGCTTCACCCATGTTTTAGGAGGGGAGGGTCTCATGGTCTCCGTTATGAGCTATAATGTTCCTCCAAACTCTCACACAGAATTTCCATGCAAAGTAAAAGACCGATGTTAGGCGTTCAAAATAATGCAGCATATTTTTTGGTGTTGGTAGAAGTATCATTTGTCTACTGTCAGTGCACTGTCTGATTGTTCCCCTATATAGTGCACTCAATCGTTCCCTATCCCCTATATAGTGCACTAAATCATTCCCCATACCCTATATAGTGCACGCTCTGAATCGTTCCCTATCCCCTATATAGTGCACTGCCTGAACTAGTAAATAACGGACCCCGGTGCAGCCACAAATATCATAACTATCTATAATAGGCCTACTGTAATTAAGACATATATTCAACAAATGTATTAAAAACAGAAAGACGCTATAGTTTCAGCCTTATGGCTACAAAGGCCGCGGAAACATGGCCAGTGGGTTTGTTACGCACGTCAATACATTCCCGGCGTTCCTGGTTTGCTTCTTATTCATTAAATAAACAGGCAATTAGTTGATGAAACCCAAAATTCACTAAATTAATAGTTAGTTAATGCCCTTAACTGTCACCCCCCTTTTTGAGAATACACATGAAAATGCACTATCCAAACTTAAAGGGCTGTAATTCAAGAATGCTTTGGAATATAGACCTAAGTTTGGTCTTGTTTTAAAGCAGACACTCTGCAGATTATTGCTGAAGTGAAAGCAAGAATATGAAAGTATGAAAAAGTTATGAAAGTCTAAATTTACTGTAAATAAAGAATACTGTACTAAATATTTTTTATTTTATATAAAATATATATTTAACAAAAATGTTTTACTCTAAAATTACTATAAAATCAAAGCCATATGTCTAACCAAATTGTGTTCCATATTTAAAGTTGATATCACAAAAATTGAAGTTCCCATGAGATTTTGTTTAGGCGCTGTACCAAAAATAGCCACCGGGTGTCATTAAAATTCCATTGATTATTTTTTTGATGCGTTGTCCTGTAAATTTCTGTCCAAATGTCACTTCTGTCACAAAATGGTCACCAAATATGGAACCTTGAGACTCAGACCTTTCCGACGATATGTGTTTTGTCAAGTTTAGAAAAGATTTTGATTATAAAGTAGTTAAAATAAATGTTGTAATATGAAACATGACGCCGCCCACTAGGGGAGGAGCCTGCTAGAAGAATTTAAAGTACCATTTCCATGGTAACGCAACGTCCCGGTTTCACAGGATGAATTTTGAGTTCGTAAGCTTTCAAATGATACCTAATTCATGATAATTACTAAAATATATGATACGAAAAAAAGGCGATCAAAAAAAGAGTGCCAGGTGTCCCGCCAGCGGGACGGTGACAGTTAAGAGTTTAATGGCATTATAATGCCGCCATAGACTTCAATCAATAAACACAGTAAAGACAGAAAAAATAAAGGAATCATAATATGCTCATTCACGTACGTTGTTGCAGCACCTGTTTTCATCCTCTGTCTGAATACTGTTTTAGTTTCGGTTTCTCTAAAACCCACCTTCCGAAAAACCCAGTCAGCTCTGATTGGTCAGCCGGCCCCAGTCTGTTGTGATTGGTCTATCACTTAGAGTGCGTGTTGGAAAAAAGTAACGGCCCTTACCATAAAACCCAGTCCCTCCAGAAAAACGCGATTATGCGATCGCATGATTTAACGCATAATCAGCCAAAGTCCGCATATTTATGCGGAGGCCGCATTTTTTCAAATACGCCGCACTTTCGCCGCGTAAATTGCCTATTTCTGCGTTCAAAATATGAGGGGCTAGCATGATTTCATAATCCCCGCATTTTCGTTGCAAAAAAAGTCATATATATATTAGCAGAAAGTTGAAAAATGTTAGTTTACTTCACACAAGAGCCGCCATTTCCCCCTGTTGCCATGGGAACATTTTGAAGTGACGTAATTACCCGACGTGAACGTCATCGAAAAGCTGCAAACCCCGTGGAGAAACCATAGATATCGGTGAAACCATAGATATCGGTGAAACCATAGATATCGGTGAAACCATGATGAAGCGCAAATTCCCATTTGCCAACAAAAATAACAGCAAAAGACGCGCAAAGCAGTTTCCCGGTGTGTTGACCGATTTCAAAACACAGCATCATGAAGCTTCGAAGCGTAATGAATCAATGAGTCGATTCAGCGGTTTGGAGCGTTATGAATCAGTGAGTCGATTCAGCGGTTTGGAGCGTTATGAATCAGTGAGTCGATTCAGCGGTTTGGAGCGTTATGAATCAGTGAGTCGATTCAGCGGTTTGGAGCGTTATGAATCAGTGAGTCGATTCAGCGGTTTGGAGCGTTATGAATCAGTGAGTCGATTCAGCGGTTTGGATTCAGCGGTTTGAAGCGTTATGAATCAGTGAGTCGATTCAGCGGTTTGAAGCATTATGAATCAGTGAGTCGATTCAGTGGTTTGAAGCATTATGAATCAATGAGTCGATTCAGTGGTTTGGAGCGTTATGAATCAGTGAGTCGATTCAGCGGTTTGAAGCATTATGAATCAGTGAGTCGATTCAGCGGTTTGAAGCATTATGAATCAATGAGTCGATTCAGCGGTTTGGAGCGTTATGAATCAATGAGTCGATTCAGCGGTTTGGAGCGTTATGAATCAGTGAGTCGATTCAGCGGTTTGGAGCATTATGAATCAATGAGTCGATTCAGCGGTTTGGATCGCCAAAGTCACGTATTTCAGCAGTTTGACACGCGATCCGAATCATGAATCGACTCACTGATTCATAACGCTTCGAAGCTTCATGATGCTGTGTTTTAAAATCGGTCCAAATTGAGCCATGTGTTTATTAAGGTCTTCAAAATGAGAACTTAAATATTCAATTAAAATATTCGCTTTTTTCTCTTTTTCATCAAACCGCAGTTTTTGCAAGTTTTAGCGCATAAAATTGCATAAATATCCTGCATTTTCCATCGCATTTTTTAATCATAATCAAGGATTTTTGCCTGCAACAATCACAAAAAAAGGCCGCATTTTTCTGGAAGGACTGATAACCGGCGAGTATCGGATACCAAGAATTCTAGCTTTATTTGAGGGCGGGCCAAAGTGAAGTGTTACAAGGTGACATACGAGGCTTGGAGAAACTTTTGCCACGGACATAACTTTGCAGATTGTTAACATGCACAAACAAAAGCACAAAAAGCATATTACATCCCCTTTTAATCAAAAGTTCAGATAAGAGCTCACTGGGTGATTATTCGTCAAATGCTGCCCCTCCTGGCCAAACCTGAGCCCTTCATGAGTGCTGAGAGAGAGAGAGAGACCAGCATACCACCCTCTTTCCAATGAAGGTGTCTGCCTGTGCGGAGTGTGTGTGTGTGTGTGTGTGTGTGTGTGTGTGTGTGGTTTGTCAGTCTGGTATACACTTTGGCAGTCATGGGCAGCAGACACACACACACACACACACACACAGACAAGTGTGCAGTGCGCACTCATTTTCTCTGCTGTAACGCCTGCTGTCCATACCAGTTTGCAGTGAACAGCAAAGGGGACTTACACGACTCACCGGTGCAATAAATCTAACGCCCATCGCTCTGGTCCCCTCTCTCTCTCTCTCTCTATGCGTTCATTCCTTCAAACACTCTGGAAGGAGACATAGGAAGAGTTTGTCTTCTGGACGAGTGGACTTTGGACTTATTAACATGCTTAATTTAGGCAGCAGCTGATGCTCCTGGTTTGTTGAAGGGACAGTCACATGTTGGGCTGCAGCAGCTGTAACACGTCCAGCCGGGTGGCAGAAACATGCAGCAGTAACTGATCTACTGAGCAGTGGCATTACATGTGAGTATATTATCAGTGTTGAAGCCTTACAACAGCAATTTAATGCATTACACCTCGTGATAATTGATGAATAATGATATAATTGCATTACAATTCCCACTTGTGTACTGGACATTGCCTCAAGTACCAGCTATTAAGTTAATGTTTATATATATATACACACACATATGCAAAAGGTGAAAAAAATATTATATTGAAATAAAAATTATTCAGATTTTCAGATTTACAAATTATATGACGCAAATATTTGTATAAAAATATATAGTAATATATAGGAATTTTTAAACATTTTAAACATATAAAATATATATAATATAAAATATAATAGGTTTGTTCAAATACATACAAAAGGATTAAAATAATATGATATTATACTAAAATAATTCTGATTTACAAATGATATAAGGCAAATATTTTTATAAAACATTAGTCATTTTTTTTACTTAATAAAATATATAATTTGTATTATATATATAATGTCGTGTGTGTGTCTTAAAATGCATGCAAAAGATGAATATTATAATACAGTATATTATATTGAAAATAAAATATTTCAGATTTAGAAATGATATAAGGCAAATATATATAGCATAAATTAAAAATATGTATATATTATTTTATTTTGCCTAATAAATATATATATATATATATTAGGCAAAAAAATTTTTTTGGCAAAATATAATAATAATATTATATATATATATTTTTTTTTTGCGTAATATATATTTATAAGGCAAAATATAATAATAATGATATTTATATATATATATTTGCGCAATATATATATATATATATATTTATTAGGCAAAATATAAGAATTATATATATATATTTTTTTTTTGTGTAATATATATATTTATTAGGCAAAATATAATAATAATGATAATAATTATAATATAGTATATTATATTGAAAATAAAATATTTCAGATTTAGAAATAATATAAGGCAAATATATATAGCATAAATTAAAAATATGTATATATTATTATATTTTGCCCAATAAATATATATATATATTAGGCAAAACAATTTTTTTTGCGTAATATATATATTTATTAGGCAAAATATAATAATAATATTATATATATATATATATATATTTTTTTTTTTGCGTAATATATATTTATAAGGCAAAATATAATAATAATGATATATATATAT
Organism: Romanogobio albipinnatus; assembly: GCA_023566225.1. NCBI lineage: Eukaryota > Metazoa > Chordata > Actinopteri > Cypriniformes > Gobionidae > Romanogobio > Romanogobio albipinnatus. Next base: position 34,358,241 of record CM042262.1, read on the forward strand.
ATATATATATATAGATATAGATATATATATATATATATATATATATATATATATATATATATATATATATATATATATATATATATATATATATATATATATATATTTGCGCAATATATATATATATATATTTATTAGGCAAAATATAATACTTATATATATATTTTTTTTGTGTAATATATATATATTTATTAGGCAAAATATAAGAATTATTATTTTTTTTTTTTTTTAAGACTAATATGCCTGGTAAAATATTAAAATATTTTCTAATTCAAATCCCTTGATACTGTTTCGTCTCCTGTGTTCAGTTGTCCAGCAGTATGTTGAGGCATTGGGGGTTTGCTGTGTTCCTGTTAACTGTCCTGATACCGGTACAATCCAGACCCACTAACACTCCCAACAACAGACAGTAAGTCATAATGATCTCCTCTTACTATTTGAACATGAGTGATTTCTGCAAGATCTCAAAGCTCACTCTCAGAGCTGCGGAGATTGCCATCTGCTGGTAACAGAAGAAACAGGGCTCTCCATTTTTAGGAAGCCAGTGCAAAATAAACGCATGCAGTGAAGGTCAAACTGTCATAATAAACTGCGACTAGTCAAATGCCAAAATCTCTGTATGTGGCTTGAGGTCAGTTTGAAATGTGTATTTTTTTGTGTCCCAGGCGACGTTCAGTAGGTCACGCTCAGATGATGCACGACAGGGGCCGATCCCTGCATGACTGGAAGAGGCGCAAGTTGATACAGGACCTGTTTGAGCAGGTGCACACGGCCATATCCCCATTTCAGAGCGAAGGAAGCGTCCAGACCCCGCTGTGGTCCACCGTCCACTGTCCCAAACCCATTGGCAGCACCAAAAACTTCCCCTTGAACTTTCAAATAGACACTATAGGGATGAGAGACAACCTACCGCAAGAGACCAGCAAGACCCTGAGATATGATGAACAGCCATTGAAAGCTGTGACGAAGAGGAAGAGGAAGATGGGCAGATCGAGAGACCCAGAGAGGAGGAAAGACAGGGGGTGTGTCTTCCATATGCAAACACCGATGAGAGACCGATAATAACACAAGACTGAAGGGACGATCACACTGACAGCGTCTTGAAGCAACATTATTGACAGTAATCAGAAATGGAGCAGACTTTATGCAAATGAACAGTGACACGACGTGGTCACATGATCAGACTTCAGTGTCAGTGAACGCATGTTTGACCATGGCATGGGATATGAGGACTTCCACTTTATTTTTCATCCACAATAAAGGCCTTTGCCTTTATTATAAACTCTCTAAACAATTCTCTATTTTAAAGTAGAATATGCTTCATATACAAACTAATTTGCATACGTTACAATTAGAGTAGCCTGTTTTAAATGTATTCATTCAGTCAGAAATATCGTGTAATATTTAATTTATTTGATTGGAATATTTATTTCCTGAATGTATCTCAATGCTGCTGATTTTGATGAGATTTCCAAATGCACTTTAGATAGTTGTGCTGAGTATTTTTCTATCTTCTACGTTCTATTACACAGCTTTTCTTTTACTTTAGTTAATGTTCTGCTATTTTCAATAAATACATTGATGAGCAATACACAATAAAGCTGAAAAAGAGCGAACGCCACATTCATTCTCATGATTTGCACCACTATAATTGCTATTATTTTCTGTGTATGCATGCAAGGCCCCACTTTCTTCCTCCATCAATATGGGTTAAAGGGTTAGTTCACCCAAAAATGAAAATAATGTCATTTATTCCTCACCCTCATGCCGTTCCACACCCGTAAGACCGTTCATCTTCGCAACACAAATTAATATATTTGTGTTGGAATCCTAAGGCTCGGTGAGGCCTGCATAGGCATCAATGTAATTTCCTCTCTCAAGATCCATTAATGTACTAAAAACATATTTAAATCAGTCCATGTGAGTACAGTGGTTCAATATTAATGTTATAAAGCGACGAGAATATTTTTGGTGCGCCAAAATAAACGAAATAACGACTTATACAGTGAGAGCCGATTTCAAAACAATGCTTCGGAGCGAATCAGTGAGTCGATTCAGTGGTTCGGATCGCGTATCAAAACGCGTGACTTTGGCGCTCTCAACCGCTGAATCGACTCACTGATTCGATACGCTCCGAAGCTTCATGAAGCATTGTTTTGAAATCGGTTATCACTATACACTCACCTAAAGGATTATTAGGAACACCTGTTCAATTTCTCATTAATGCAATTATCTAAATAACCAATCACATGGCAGTTGCTTCAATGCATTTAGGGGTGTGGTCCTGGTCAAGACAATCTCCTGAACTCCAAACTGAATGTCAGAATGGGAAAGAAAGGTGATTTAAGCAATTTTGAGCGTGGCATGGTTGTTGGTGCCAGACGGGCCGGTCTGAGTATTTCACAATCTGCTCAGTTACTGGGATTTTCACGCACAACCATTTCTAGGGTTTACAAAGAATGGTGTGAAAAGGGAAAAACATCCAGTATGCGGCAGTCCTGTGGGCGAAAATGCCTTGTTGATGCTAGAGGTCAGAGGAGAATGGGCCGACTGATTCAAGCTGATAGAAGAGCAACTTTGACTGAAATAACCACTCGATACAACCGAGGTATGCAGCAAAGCATTTGTGAAGCCACAACACGCACAACCTTGAGGCGGATGGGCTACAACAGCAGAAGACCCCACCGGGTACCACTCATCTCCACTACAAATAGGAAAAAGAGGCTACAATTTGCACGAGCTCACCAAAATTGGACAGTTGAAGACTGGAAAAATGTTGCCTGGTCTGATGAGTCTCGATTTCTGTTCGAGATGGTAGAGTCAGAATTTGGCGTAAACAGAATGAGAACATGGATCCATCATGCCTTGTTACCACTGTGCAGGCTGGTGGTGGTGGTGTAATGGTGTGGGGGATGTTTTCTTGGCACACTTTAGGCCCCTTAGTGCCAATTGGGCATCGTTTAAATGCCACGGCCTACCTGAGCATTGTTTCTGACCATGTCCATCCCTTTATGACCACCATGTACCCATCCTCTGATGGCTACTTCCAGCAGGATAATGTCACAAAGCTCGAATCATTTCAAATTGGTTTCTTGAACATGACAATGAGTTCACTGTACTAAAATGGCCCCCACAGTCACCAGATCTCAACCCAATAGAGCATCTTTGGGATGTGGTGGAACGGGAGCTTCGTGCCCTGGATGTGCATCCCACAAATCTCCATCAACTGCAAGATGCTATCCTATCAATATATGGGCCAACATTTCTAAAGAATGCTTTCAGCACCTTGTTGAATCAATGCCACGTAGAATTAAGGCAGTCCTGAAGGCGAAAGGGAGTCAAACACAGTATTAGTATGGTGTTCCTAATAATCCTTTAGGTGAGTGTATATTCCCCTGCAGCATTGACAAGTATAAGTAGTAAGGCCAGATCCAGACCACCTAGATCTACATACCCACAGGGGATCATCTGGAGAAGTGAGGAGATAGGGATGCCTCATCAGTGTTTGACTCACCTGCCATTTGTTTAATTTAGCTAACACTGATTTCCGTCATTTTATTCCGTTTTTAAGAGGCCTAACAATAGGATGTTTAGAAATGAGCCTCACTTTATCCTTATATGTTACATAATTGACAGGCAGCTTTCTATGCATGTCAACAGGCATTCATTGCCAAAGCCGTTTTGCCTGAAATGATTCACAATTATCATATATTAAGTTTTTGGTGTTTTCCCAAAAACTACAAAATATGACTTATTCCAACAGTTTAATAGGGTGACAATATCTAAATAAACCTTAAATGAGTAGTTTTGTATTGAATTTGTCTTGCTTTCATTTAGCTTTACAGTTCATAACATTAAAATGTTCTGTTTAACTTCAGAAATCACACATTTTTGCCAGGGGCAAGTTGTGCCACAAGACCACTTTTTCCCAAAAGCTACATTTCTGAAATGATTTATTTCAGATCCAAATGTATTGTTCTCAGGGATGCACCACATCCTGAAATATATGTACATTCTTAAGTTGAAGACATTACTGTCATGGCCTCACTTTAAAGTCACTTTGAGTAAAAACTGGCACAACTCACCCCGCTTTCCTTATGTACCATAAGAGACGAGCCCAACAGAAAGCGCTTGAGCCTCATGCAGTTGCTATGGTTACCTCCTGTTTTGTAATCACTTTAGTTTTATATAACTTGTAAATTACTTTGAGAGCCAACTTTTCACATATGCATTAATATATTTGTAAAGTGTGACCCAATTACATTTTCTAGGTTAAATATAATTTTGGCTAAATTTGTTTTAATAGATATATTAATTTCATAAATTGAACAAGACTTTTACATCAAGAATTGTTGAAGCCTTGAAAGAAAAAAAACATGAAACGACTTGCACACAATTTCTTATAAATTTTATTTGTACTTCAAAATAAAACACAGCATGTGCTTTACTCCGAGAAAGGTGATTTATTTCAAACAGGCTTTACCTGAAAACAAGCATAGCCAAAATATAGATGTTTACGCATCATCATCATCACCACCACCACTTTTGTTATGAGTGCCCGCTCTTAGAGGAAAGCATGTTTCAATGAGTATTTTAGTATCTTAAGGTCAATGTTACATTAAAGTCTGTTCTTGCACTACGTAATAAAGCCAAACATGTAATGTCGTCCTCTTTTTTCAGCCTAAATGAGCAATTGAATTCAACTGAAAAGGAGAAACAAAAAGCACTTGATAAAGAAAATTATTCAAAACTTGAACATTTCCTAATCTCTTCTTAGAGCAAGATGTGTGTACAAAAAAAAACATGCAATATTAAATGTGTAACAGCCTAAACCAGATGATATTGAAAATGTTGTTTGGACTTCACATTTCCCTGGGTCGCTCATATTGTTGAGCACTTTACGGGTGGGCGATTAGTACACATCAGTGCCAGTGAGTTACAGCATGGTTCAACAAGGGGACATCTTTACCACAGAGGCCTTAAACCTCCATCCAGCTTTAATACAAACACATTCTAGCATGTTAAAAATGAGAAGGCACAGCTTATTAACTTACTCAGGCCTTTAGCCATCAAATACTCGTGTGATAAGCAGAGGACAGATTTATAAAAACGGGTGATGTGGAGGCCTAGTAGTCGTCTCCTCGGCTGACCACCTCCTTGCAAGTGGGTCTCAGCAGGATGGTGTGTTCAAACTGGGCCGTGTAGCAGCCTTTGGTGTCGCACAGAGGCGGGTAGGGGTCGATGATGCCCAGGTCGCAGAGGTTTTTCAGCGCCATTAAATATTTGGTTTCACCGTGGCGATCCAACCAGCGGCGGCAGAAGGCGAGAGTGCCGAAGTTCTCGTTGACCACGTTCAACAAGTGCTTGGCTCTGGGGAGTCTGGGAAAGACGAAGATTAACATTATATTACATAATTCTGTTCCAAAATCTTGTGAGCTGCCTATTTAAGGAACGTATAATCATATGCAGTGATTAGTGTAGCCTGCTTAAAATAGCACAAAACAACAGGACAAAAACGAGTTAATGTCTAAAAATAGTCATTTCATGACTCCATTACATTATATTTGTGTAGACAGTGGCTTAAATCAGTCCCTCTAGAAAAACACGATTATGCGATCGCGTGATTTAACGCATAATCAGCCAAAGTCCGCATATTTATGCGGGGGCCGCATTTTTTCAAATACGGCGCACTTTCGCCGCATAAATTGCCTATTTCCGCGTGCCAAATATGCGGGGCTAGCATGATTTTATAATCCCTGCATTTTCGTTGCAAAAAAAGTCATATATATATTAGCAGAAAGTTGAAAAATGTTCGTTTACTTCACACAAGAGCCGCCATTTCCCCCTGTTGCCATGGGAACGTTTTGAAGTGACGTAATTACCCGACGCGAACGTCATCGAAAAGCTGCAAACCCCGTGGAGAAACCATAGATATCGGTGAAACCATGATGAAGCACGCAAATTGCCAACAAAAAAAACAGCAAAAAACGCGCAAAGCAGTTTCCCGGTGTGTTGACCGATTTCAAAACACAGCATCATGAAGCTTTGGAGCGTTATGAATCAGTGAGTCGATTCAGCGGTTTGAAGCGTTATGAATCAGTGAGTCGATTCAGCGGTTTGGAGCGTTATGAATCAGTGAGTCGATTCAGCGGTTTGGAGCGTTATGAATCAGTGAGTCGATTCAGCGGTTTGGAGCGTTATGAATCAGTGAGTCGATTCAGCGGTTTGGAGCGTTATGAATCAGTGAGTCGATTCAGCGGTTTGGAGCGTTATGAATCAGTGAGTCGATTCAGCGGTTTGGAGCGTTTTGAATCAGTGAGTCGATTCAGTGGTTTGGAGCGTTATGAATCAGTGAGTCGATTCAGCGGTTTGGAGCGTTATGAATCAGTGAGTCGATTCAGCGGTTTGGAGCGTTATGAATCAGTGAGTCGATTCAGTGGTTTGGAGCGTTATGAATCAGTGAGTCGATTCAGAGGTTTGGAGCGTTATGAATCAGTGAGTCGATTCAGCGGTTTGAAGTTTTATGAATCAGTGAGTCGATTCAGTGGTTTGGAGCGTTATGAATCAGTGAGTCGATTCAGTGGTTTGGAGCGTTATGAATCAGTGAGTCGATTCAGCGGTTTGGATCGCCAAAGTCACGTATTTCAGCAGTTTGACACGCGATCCGAATCATGAATCGACTCGCTGATTCATAGCATCATGATGCTGTGTTTTGAAATCGGTCATCACTATATAAGTCGTTATTTAGTTTTTTTTTGCGCACAAAAACTATTATCGTCGCTTCATAAAGTTATTGTAGAACCACTGTAGTGAGATGGACTTTGTAACGACGTCTTTAGTGCCTTTTATGGGTCTTGAGAGTGTACATTGTGCCAATGGAGGCTTTTCTGAGCCATCGGAATTCAACTAAAATATTTTCATTTGTGTCTGAAGATGAACGGAGGTCTTACGGGTGTCCAGCGACATGAGGGGACGTCATTAATTACAGAATTTACATTTTTGGGTGAACTAACCCTTTAAGAGATTGCACTTTGTGCATTGGAAGAACTCAAATGTCTGTTTTGTAAAGCTACCTCTGTAAAACAGGAAGTTATTTATTCCTTTTGTAAAGCTACAGAACTTGTTTGACTCAATGTTTTGTAAATTTGAGCCATGTGTTTATTAAGGTCTTCAATAAAACAAGATGGGAACTTAAATGTTCCCAGCACTTTCTGTGATGTAGTGCTTTTTTTTCTCTTTTTCATCAAACCGCAGTTTTTGCAAGTTCCCGCAATTTCATCGCATAAATATCCCGCATTTTCCATCGCATTTTTAAAGAAAACATGCCGCATAATCAAGGATTTTTGCCCGCAACAATCACAAAAAAAGCCGCATTTTTCTGGGAGGACTGGCTTAATACAGTGACATATTACGTTTTTTAGCCGTATCAAAACAGAAATTATCTGCATGGGTCAAATTTACACCCCTTTAGGTGTACAGCGACCCCTGGCGGTTCTAGTGTTAATTCTACTGTACAACAGTAATTTATTTGTCAAGTTAAACCAAACTCTTATTTTGACGGGTTGCTGTGAAGACCTTTGAGTTTCTGTGTGTTTATGATATGACGGTATAGTTTTTCTCAAATGAAACTGTAAAATGCACATGAAGTGACTCTCAGAGCGGCTCATGTCCTCATATGAGACGGCATATTTATACATACATTTTGCTCTCCTTTCTTTCTGGCCAGCAAATTTCTCAATGACTCTCTGATTAAAGTCAGTCATCTCAGTATGATATTGCTCAGTTTCAGTTTCCAGAGAAGGAAACACACAACCGTCCCACGCAATTCAGAGTGTGTAAGGTAAATTAAACCACGCGTCTGCGCCATTCATTCGCACAGAGATATGCAGGACACACAGGATTAGTATTTAAATAATCTTTTTGCGGTTTAATATTCACAGATACTAGTCTATAAATCACCAGATGCATTCTCAGGTACCGAAATTTGGCACCGATTGATTTAATGTGAATCTGTAGTCGATAGTACCGACGCAATTCGGTCAGTGCCCTTAAAATTACTGAGTTCACCCAACCCTATTTAGTACAGAGGTTTAGATAAAGGGGTTTGAGTGATTAATAATCAGTATTTCACCTGACGAAAAATATATTTATTCAATGTTATGCACATTATATTTCATCTGCAAGAGCATTGTGAACTTTTGTAAAGATAAGTTCGGTCAACTTATTAATGTATCATTATGCAAATTGCAAACGCATGAAGAGAGTCTCCGCTTTAAAGACCCACGACTGGCAGATCAACGTGCTGCTACAAATCTCTCAGAAACGGTAGGGAATTAAATTAAATGTGGAGGATTTAAACTGTGACTAGGGCTGTCACGATAACAAATTTTGCTGGACGATAAATTGGCCAAGAAATTATTGCGATAAGCGATAATATTGTCGTTCTGAAACCATTTTCATCTAAAAATAATGATAATGGAATAATAATGCAGGTACACCTTTTCAAAGATCAATAAACTGTTATTTCTAAAGATTATTTAACACTGAAAACGGAAAGCATTTTAAAATATCCACAATAAATGAACAAAACAACCAAAACAAAAAAAGCAATGGACTCTCAGTCTGTTAACAGGAAAATGCACTTGAATAAACAGCTGGAAAACTGCAACGGATGATTGTGTTTTAGGAAGTGCTGGGAATCAATTAAAAAAATTAACTAATTAAATAGCATTTTTTTTCTGTAATTAATGACAATAATACGTTTTTAATGTTTTGATATTGTAATAATTTCAGTTACTCTCCAAATTAATGTAGAAACAATTTATTGACAGCATATTTTAAATGTGTGTTGTATTGTCATGTTTTTATGAATGAAGGCCAGTATCACTGACGTCTCTATGAAACATTAATGACGTTACATTACAGTATAACTGAAAGCTACCAATCTCAACATTTATTAGGCTTTAAAAAAACAACAACTTTTAATTTAAGTGAACTTAAAACAATCTTTACATAAACCCAAAATAATAAATGTTATTTTTACCTTTGCCTTCCCTGTTAGACATATACAGAAATGTAATAGTTATCAAACACCTTTCTTAACTGCATAAATAATAAATGAAATATAGATTCATCATCATTAAAGCTTCAATTTTCTCTGTTCCCATTGTTCTGTGATGAACATTAATGACAGGCATCATCAGTGCTCCTGTCACTTTAAGAACGGCCGCTGATGAACATGATCTGACGCGCTGTCCCGCGCATCTCATTTCCTCACAACTCTTTAAGTTCATTGAAGACGCTATTTAACTAATTTAAGACTCCTAATATGAGAATACTCAATTCTCTGTGTTGTTGTTATTGTTTGTTCATGAGCAAAAGAGAACTCGATGTGAGCAGGAGACTGACGCAAGTCTGTCTGTGCGTCAGAGTGTCCCTCGATTAGCTGACATGAGACACAGCCAGACAGAGGGGACACTGACACACACTGACACACACTGACACACACTGACACACACTGACACACACTGACACACACTGACACACACTGACACACACTGACACACACTGACACACACTGACACACACTGACACACACTGACACACACTGACACACACTGACACACACTGACACACACACACACACACTGACAGGACATTGACATACAGCTCATTCTCGTGTGGTCTTGCCGTGCTTAGAAGCATTTACATGTATAAGAGCGTGATCTTTTAATGTAACGCTCGGCAAAAATGGATATAAAAATGGACGCAGGAAATTATCGCGGCCGGAAAAATTATCGAGCTCATTTTTTTATTTTATTGTGCGTTTAATTGATTTATTGACTATCACGACAGGCCTAACTGTGACGAGATGATTGACAGGGCAGTTTAAACGGTGACAGGATGCACAGCGACAGAGACGCAATTATGATTAAGTGATTAAGTAGTGTCCCAAAGCTTGCATACTCTCCTGCTAAACACTCAAAAGTATGTACTTGTCTTCACAAAAACACTACATACTTATAGGGGATCGTATAAGTAGGCGAATTGGGACACGGCATTAGTTAGGACATGGTGTCAAGATCAGCATGTATCTCACCTTATTGGCACATGACCAACTTCAAAGTTTTTCATGTAATGGGAACACTCCATGTCATCATGCACCATGCCTTTCCCAGTGCTGCCAAAGGTCTCGATGGCATAAACCTCTCCTTCCTGTGAAAGAGGAAATCCAGCAAGACAACACTGTCAAAATTACAGAACTAAACCCTTAACAACACTACATGATTGCTGAGGAGCAGATTTACACTTTCAGAGTAAAACGTTGACTTGACAAAGTGAATGCTTGGGGTTACATTCACATTTATGCATTTGGCAGACGCTTTTATCCAAAGCGACTTACAGTGCCCTTATTACAGGGACAATCCCCCTGGAGCAACATGGAGTAAAGTGCCTTGCTCATGGACACACTGGTGGTGACCGCTGGGATTGAACCGGCAACCTTCTGCATATCAGTTCCATGGTTTAACCCACTGGACCACCATCTCACATGGTGTTAGCAAATATATATATTTTTTAATGAGTAATTCATAATTTTACATCAGCAAAAATTGATTAAACTGATCAAAAGCGTCAGTAAAGACAATAACAATGATACAAAGATGTCTATTTCAAACCAATAATGGTTTTTGGAACTTTCTATTCACCAAAGAATCCTGAAAACATTGTATCTTGGTTTCACAATTGTGATAATAATTCACAATATTACTGTTTTTACTGTGTTTTTGTAATCTTATAGACACTAAACGTTGGAGTGCTAGTGTACTTGACTACACCTCTCTCTTTAAGCCCTGTGGCATGACTGATAGAGATGTTGTGTTGTGTAAGGGTTGTGTTGATTACTCTGGCACACCCAAAATCAGCCTTAAACACTCAGAATGACTCTCTCAAGACTATCTGTCCCTTTTCCTTAGATAAAGTCTTTCTCCTGAGAGACAACCTCCATTTTGCTTGGCCATTTCTACATATATGTGTGTGTAAAGCTAGATTCACATGTGTAAGACAAAAACTTCATTTTTTGGACACACCTCCATTCTGGTGGCTTCACCTCCTTTCACTATGGGCACCGTTTTGCCTGCATGTATTCGGTACTGTCCAATAGAGTGGCCATTGAGATTTCTGATTGGTTTCACTGGAAAAGAAAACAATGTCATCTGTAACATCATATCCGGTGTTATTTTAAAGTCTTTGACTTTTTTTTAATTTACCTTGATATGTTTTTCCATCAAGTTCCACTTCGTAAGACTCCATAACCTCTTGAATTGATTCTCCAATGTCACACAAGCGAACATCAATACCTGCACACTGAGACAAAAGAATGAACTTTACAGCAATCACTAAAATGCCAGTAAAGATTTTTATACAATTAACTTGCACGACTATTCAAAAGTTTGGGGTCAGTATGATTTAGGAGTAATGATGCTGGAAATTCACCACAAGAATAACATTTTAATAGTTCACAATGTCACTGTTTTTACAGTTTTTTTTGTTGTTGTTGTAATAAATGCCGCCTTGGTGAGCATTTAGAGACAAAACCGAAATATTTTTAGAAAAAAAAAATATTTTTAACTTCTGAAAAGTATTGTGTATACTGTCATTCTAACAGTAATATAGAAAAGAATAATATTGACAGAGGCAAATGTGTGTTGTCATGAGACTCTACCTTAATTCCAGTATTTGTGGCATCTTTCACAGCTTCCAGCAGTTTGTCGTACTTTGGGTTGAAGGTGACAGTAAAGGCACAGTCAATGATTCGACCTGGAACGATATAATAATGTCTAAAGATCAGCAAGAAAAGCACCAGGCAGGAATCAAGACCGATCAGAAACGATTAGAGAGACGCACCATTAATGTGCGTGCCGAAGTCGATCTTGCAGACGTCATCGTACTGGAGAACGGTGGGGTCTCCCGCGTTAGGAGTGTAGTGAGCCGCGCAGTGGTTCAGCGAGCAGCCGGTCGGAAAAGCCAAACCAGCATTCAGACCATTTTCCTTGATCAGCTTCCTAGAACAATCCTCCAGTTTCTCACTGTCAGGGAAAACACAAGATGTGAAGAGTGGATTAGTGCCAATGAGTGTGGATGGAACGGCTGCAAGATTCATAGAAAACAAAACCGAAATCACAAAATGTAATTTAATTAAGTATATATTAATTTTGGCCAAGTTAGGATTGATGCCAATCCTGAGTGTCTGCTGGTGCACCCCTATCCAAAAAGCACAACCAGTTTTATTAATAATGTTACGCTGAGTGAGAAGTGTTACCAGAATTTGTTATAATTAAGGTGAAAAATAAAAGTTTTGTGTTTAATGTATTTTTGTTGATGTTGAAATGGATTTTAAAACATATGGTATCGAAAAAAGTATCGTTAGGAACCGGTATCGTAACTGAGGTATCGAAATTGGCACCGGATCGAAAGATTTTGAACAATACCCAGCCCTAATTAGAGGTGGACCGATTAATCGGTTTTGCCGATTAATCGGCACCGATAGTTGATTGGGGGAACACAGATAGTTGCGTCCGTTTCAGGAGCGGCTGAGACGGGTGCGCTGTCATTACACAGTACAAGAGTTCTGAGAAGGGTCATTATATAGCACGAGAGCGGCCTCTAGAGGTGAAATAAACTCACTGACGCTTTGTGAGACTGCATGGAGAGTGCTGACACATCAGATTGCGTTTAAAACACGACAGCGAAACGGTATGAATACAGAGCGCTACAGTACTTGTTTCCAAATTAATTTCTTGACTAGATGCTGCATTAACAGGTAAAGAACAGCAGTGTGTATGTTTGTCGACGAGGCTGAGAGGACGCTAACATTAGCAGTACCTAAAGCAGTTAAAACAATGTGATAAAAACACGCAAGTCAAACCTAAATGTTGCATATGTATAAAATGAGTGATGTGAGAACGCAAACTGTATCATCATGCTGCGGATTTATGTGAAATGGTGACACTACAATAATAGTCCATTTGTAACATTAATATATATATATATATATAGTGCTATCGAATCTATTAATTGCATCAATATATGATTAATCGATTCGACAGCAAACATACATATATATATATATATATATTTATTAGTGGTGGGCATAGATTCATTTTTTTAATCTAGATTGAAATGGCTCATTTGAATTCTGCCGAAGGCATTCAGAATACGTGTGCTCGTAAGTGATCGTTTGTCTTTTTGTAGTTTGAATAATAAATATTTTCGGTCCCTTTAAAGGGGTGGTAAACCACGATTTCACTTTTCTAACTTTAGCTAGTGTGTAATGTTGCTGTTTGAGCATAAACAACATCTGCAAAGTTACAACGTTCAAAGTTTAAAGCAAAGGGAGATATTTGCTTTTAAATTTGCTTTTTTCTAAGGACTACAGCAAACGGCCGGTAGGGACTACAGACATTCCTCCAGGGTCTCTGACATCACCAGCCCCAATATTTACATAAACCCCTCCTCCGAGAATATTAAATAAGGGGGGGGGGGGACAAGGCCATTTTGTATCGCCGCGGGGAATAGTTGTGGTATAGTTAGTAGGCTGGAGTGTTGTTGCCAATGCCGACGAAACGCTGTTATTTTCATCCGGATTGCAGGTCCACTTTGTTCAGCCGTCCTAGGGACGGGGGTGCGTTGCAGTGCGTTTAACATACAACATGTTATATGCATGCGTGTACGAGACAGAGGGGAACAGGTCGCAAGGAGGGACAGAGCAGTGTAGAATAAAGGTAAAATATATGAAAAATAATGCCATTTTTTAAAAACGAAGCATGAACACATGTTACAGTGCACCCCACAAACACAATCAAGTCTCACGTTAACGCAGCACATTAACGCCGATAACGGCCCACCACTAATATATTATATATATTTTATTTATTTATTTATTTATTTATTTATTTATATATATATATATATATATATATATATATATATATATATATATATATATATATATATATATATATATATATATATATATATATATATATATATATATATATATATATATATATATAGTGCTGTCGAATCAATTAATCATGAATAATCATATATTGATGCAATTAATCAATTCGACAGCACTAAAAATATATTTATATATAAAATATTTATTTATATAATATAAATTATATAAATATATATACCTGCAAAATTATTTTTTAAATATATACATGAATGAGTGTGTATTTAAATACACATTATTATACACAGTACGAACACATTATGCAAACACAAACTTTTATTTTGGATGCGATTAATCATGATTAATCGATTCGGCAGCACTAATATTATGCATACAATTAAATTTCCCCCCTGAACATGCATCCCTAGCTGCAAGTAGACATTTTGCAGGAGATTTACTAATACACCCCAACAGGTTTTATATCACATTTAAAGAATTACACAAACAGCCTAAAAAGTAAAGCACATGGATGGTTTCACTCACCAGATCTCGATCATGGTCATGCCGGGCTTGATCCAGCTCATGACGTACTTCCTGACCTGCCGGTGGGCCTCGGCAGCCTGTCTGAAGTCATTCCACATGTCCTCATTAGCCTGATCCAAAAACTTCTTTTCCTCACTGGTCGTCCGCCACGCAGCAGACCGCCTGCAAAGGAGATAAAACACATCCACTGTGATGTTTTTTTTAAGACTACAGGTTTTACAGCGTGTCAATTAGAGTCTGTTGTCCATACCCATCTTGCACAGCTGGATATTCACACTCCTGGCCTTTGGCATAAACTCCACTGGTATAAAGCTCACAGATGGGAATAGATGGAGGATCTGTTTGAACTTTGGCTGAAAGAGAATAAGGAATATGAACAATATAAACCATGGGCGTCGGAAGCAAAAGAAATGTGGGTGGGTCCTCAGAATTTTTTTACTGGAGTAGATGCCAATAAGTACAAATATACCGCTTTGCTTGCTAAGCGTATAGTTCGGAAAGACAAAATTACGGGAATCGCCATATCATTGAGAGTGGCAGCAGTGTAGGGGTCAGACACACGGCATCTAGTTTTGACACAAATCGACCCGCGGTTCGAGTCCGCCTTTCGCCGAGCTCAATCTTCTCCCTTTTCCCATCACATATCAGATCGGAAAGGCATTTACTTTCAATAAAAATGACGAAAATATTAGAAAAGTGGAAATAAAGCGTCTGTTTAATAATACGTGTTTATCGATTAGGGGTAGGTAAACAGACATGTGCTGAATGTTAGAGATGATAAAAGTGAGTGGGTCCAATATCATTGATCGTAAAAAGTGGGTGGGTCTTGTCCCACCCACATACAATGGTTCCGACGCCCATGATATAAACATCCATCCCTATTGTGAGGTAATTTTGTACAGTTTGCTGTATTTGATTAATCACTCACGGCCTTTCTTTTTCTTCTTCTTTTTCTTCTTCTTTCCAGTTGAATCGCCCTCCTCACCATCTGCCAAAAAAGAAATATAACAATCAATATATAAAAACTACATTTGTCACCAGGGTTTGAAATTAACCCCCGCCAAATGCAGGTTAAAAAAACAACAACAGCTGTTTATTGTTTGTTCATGTTACTCAACAGTGCATTAACTTATGTTAAAGCTACACTGTGTGATATTTTCCCCCATCTAGCGGTGAAAGGGTATATGACCATCCAGTAAATATTAGTTTCTGTTCCTCCCAATTCTGATTTCGTTTTAACTCCTACGGTGGCCGATTTAGTCCAAGATTAACATGGCTTCCAGTTCGACCTCGTCCATTAGTGTTCCTTCAAGTGATGAGGTTACTTTAGAAAACTATTATAATTTGCTAGGGGTGTAACGGTACACGTATTCGTATTGAACCGTTTGGGTACAGGGCTTTCGGTACGGTGCACGCGTGAACCGAACGGTTATGAATGTAATCTTTAACAGTTAACAGTCGGCTTGTTGTAAGTGCGGAACACACTTCAATCCGAGTTCCCACACGAACATATTAAGTATTCAGTCCATTTTATCAGGAAATTCAAACGATAAATGCCGTTTTAACGCTCTTTAATGTGACGTGACTGATAGACGCGTATCAGTTCAACTTAAAGCGGCGGCGCGCGAGTCAATCGATCATCTCTTCCTAAAGAATAAACATAAAATAATATATCTTAAGGTATGTTGAGGATACATTACAACTTACTGAAATGTATCATATGTCGTGTAATCGCTCCATCTGTGTTTCCACCGCGGAAAGACAATAAAACTGCTTGTAAACAATGTCATGCAGAATCACGTTTACTCAGAAGTCATTCAGTGTCCACAGCTGTAGCTCACTAGAGAAATCAACTCTTTCACTGAATACATGCACTATATTAGCCGTTATATTCACTATATTAGCCGTTATATTCATTATATTAGCCGTTATATTCATTATATACTGCTTAGCCTGTTAGTGATGTCTTGTTTATTTAATGTATGTTTAAATAAACCTGTCATGAAAATTACAGCCACTAAATGATTATATTTCAACAATGAATAAAAATAATTAGATTTATAAGTGAATGCAAAAACTGCCTTATGTGAAGCTTATGAGTGTTGATTATTATATCTAAAAATAAATAGCAACTGAATTTAGGCTAATAGTTTGGGCTCTGTTGTTAATCTTTAATAGCTATATGTAAGTAAGGGCTCCCTATATAGTTTACAGCATTATCTTTAAGAAACTTTTAGTTATGATTTAATTCATTTAAGGACAGACACAATTTTTTTCATTAAACCACTGTTGAATAAAAATGAATAAAAAGCAATTTTGTAAAACTGCTGTACCGAATCCATACCGAACCGGGACTTCAAAACCGAGGTACGTACCGAACCGTCAGTTTTGTGTACCGTTACACCCCTAGTACATGTTGAAATTACTATTAACAAAGATTATTAAATGATGTAGAAGTGCAGTTCATTATTAGTTCATGTAAACCAATGAAACCTTATTGAAAAGTAAAATTTTTCCCCTTTCTTTTTGGCTAGTAGAAGTTCTGAATGGCTGGTAACTTAAAAACGTAGAAGCCAAATTGGCCGGTGAATTAAAAAGTTAATTTCAAACCCTGTTTGTCACATATGCACATGGACTTGCCCTTGCAGTGTCTTTAGTAATAAACTTTAGACAAACCATCCTCTGGCTCGTCCTCTTTCTCTTGGTCTTCTAAAGTTTGTTGCTCCATTTGTTTGGCCACTTTGGTGATGACAGACTCTCCTTGACCCTCATGGTTTCCTATGCAGGGAATTTGATGTAGATGTTGTAAATAATGCAACATACATTTGACAGACATAACGCACGTGTTGTCTCATAACAACATTACACAACTCCAGCTAGTTTAACACTCTAACCAGCCTTTAACTTAACACTCCAGGGGTTAAAATAAACACTAGGGTTGGTTAAAACACGTTTATTCCTTAGTAAACGAATGTCCCCTGAATTAGATGTTAGAATAGCGAGGTCTAATGGGTTTATCAGACTGGGCAGTAAACGGCAGGGCCACGCGCCACTTTCCTCCGTCTTTATTACCTACGGCTGCCGCTTTTCCCTTCTTCTTCTTCCTTTTCTTCTTCTTCCCGGTCTCGTCAACGGGATCCGCGTCTTCTTTGGGAAGGTGAGAGTCTCCGTTCGGTAAAATCTGCAATTTTGCAGCTGCGGACTGCAGCTCTTGCGTCTGCTCGTCCGCCATGATGTGACCGCGCGAGGGATTGTGGATGAATCCTACGTCATGTGGGGGAGCGAAGTGAGTATAGCTGGATGGACCTTTTTACTCGAAAAAAGATCCAACGCGCTGAAACCATCCTGATCCCGCAAGTGATATCAATCACATAAAGGCATACAATAAGATTAAAAACTTTATACGCACTTCATTGATCCTCTATTATATTTATTATTTATTATTAGATGTTTTGACAGCATATGGCAAACACGACAAACAATTATTAATGTTTTGGAGCTCCAGATTAAAAAACAAAACGTGTATTTATTGCTTTTATTTCACTCTGAAAAATGCTGGGTTGCTTCAATCCATGTTTGGGTCAAATATGGACAAACCCAACCGTTGGTTTACATTTTAGCCGTTGGTTTACATTTTTAACCGTTGGTTTAAATTTTTAACCGTTGGTTTAAATTTTTAGCCGTTGGTTTAAATTTTTAGCCGTTGGTTTACATTTTTAACCGTTGGTTTAAATTTTTAACCGTTGGTTTAAATTTTTAGCCGTTGGTTTACATTTTTAACCGTTGGTTTAAATTTTTAACCGTTGGTTTAAATTTTTAGCCGTTGGTTTACATTTTTAACCGTTGGTTTAAATTTTTAACCATTGGTTTAAATTTTTAGCCGTTGGTTTACATTTTTAACCGTTGGTTTACATTTTTAACCGTTGGTTTAAATTTTTAACCGTTGGTTTACACTTTTAACCGTTGGTTTAAATTTTTAACCGTTGGTTTACACTTTTAACCGTTGGTTTAAATTTTTAACCGTTGGTTTAAATTTTTAGCCGTTGGTTTACATTTTTAACCGTTGGTTTAAATTTTTAACCATTGGTTTAAATTTTTAGCCGTTGGTTTACATTTTTAACCGTTGGTTTACATTTTTAACCGTTGGTTTACATTTTTAACCGTTGGTTTAAATTTTTAGCCGTTGGTTTAAATTTTTAACCGTTGGTTTACACTTTTAACCGTTTGTTTAAATTTTTAACCGTTGGTTTAAATTTTTAGCCGTTGGTTTACATTTTTAACCGTTGGTTTAAATTTTTAACCATTGGTTTAAATTTTTAGCCGTTGGTTTACATTTTTAGCCGTTGGTTTACATTTCTAACCGTCAGTTTCAATTTTTAAATGACGGTTGGGTTTGTTCATATTTTACCCAACATGAATTGAAGCAACCCAGCATTTTTAGTGTTGTAATATTTTTGTTTCATACAAGATCTCACACTTCTCTCACAATCGAATTAAATACATAAAATAATAAACCTCAAAATAGCTTTGATTCCTATCGTAGCTATTGCCAACGAATGAATAGCTATAAAATGTTATACAGTGTTAATTTATTTCATGAATAAATACATCATAACAATGGATTATTTGTAATATGATGCCACCTTCTGAAATGATGGGAAAATTGCAGATCCAAGTCAGAGCAACATGATATTATATGAATAATTTAATGTCTTTCCTTGGTCAGAATGACATTAGTGTGATAAGACGCTCCAGGAAATTATTATTTATTAAATTCACGTTGATGATCAGTATTATTCACTACTTGTAACAACACTGTAACGTTAAAATATATTAATTAGTGTAAAAACAAGTTAAAATCTTAGTTCCCTAATCACTGAGAGTTATAGTTATCCTCCACATAGAAATACAGTTTTTGTATTGTGCTATTGAATACGCAGAAGTTATTTTTATTTCTTTCAAACAAACATCATTTCCTTGTAATAAATCTAAAAGGAGATAAGAGAAAAATCTATTGTGGACTTCGCACGCTAAAAATGTTCCCATAGTAACTGACGTGTCATCCAGGAAGCGGAAACGCAGTGCCTTTCGACCAAAGTTTGTTGAGCCTGTTGGGCTAAAAACAGCAAAACTTCAGCATCTTGCCTTAGTTTTTATGAAACAACAGTGACATTATTCGACTTTTTTGTAGGTTAGAGTTAAAGTAATGGGGGGAACCGCCAGTAAGTTGCCGAAAGATCTTCTATCAGAGTATCAGGTGAGGCAAACGCATTTAATATCTATCTATCTATCTATCTATCTATCTATCTATCTATCTATCTATCTATCTATCTATCTATCTATCTATCTATCTATCTATCTATCTATCTATCTATCTATCTATCTATCTATCTATCTATCTATCTATCTATCTATCTATCTATCTATCTATCTATCTATCTATCTATCTATCTATCTTTCTAAAGAAATAATATTTATTCACTCCATAACTTAATTTGTGTCAACTCCGTCAAATACACTAAAAAGCATGCTAATTTAATTTAATCTATCCAAAAACAATGTAAAAGTTATGTAATACTGGTGTTCAGTAAAGGATCTAAATCATAAAATACATTCTGTTTATTTTTTGTTTTCACACTATTATGAACAACCCAGTTTCTAAATTCCTTAATTCTCCTCCCTCCTTTGAATAATAAACATTTATCACCAATGTTCTTAGGTAATTAGACATCATATGTTGTAGTTCCATTGATGTTTGAACATTTTAAACAATAAATTGAAAAAAAGAATAAGATATTTCTTTCAAAATGAACAAAAACCTCCACCTGATGGTGTAAAATACTGATTTGATAGTGTTGATACTGACAGTGTTGTCAAAGATCCAGCTGGGGCCAAATATACAGTATATGTAAATATAATCATAAAAACAGCATTAGAAGAATTCCCCATATGCAAAAAAAAACATATTAAATCACATTTTACAGACTTTTTGAGAGCATTTGTCAACTATCAGACATAAAAACCATGACGGAGTTGACAAAATTGAATGTTTTTCCACCTTAATCGCGTGTTTGTCAACTTTCAGACATAAAAACCATGAAGGAGTTGACAGAATTGAATGTTTTTCCACCTTAATCGCATGTTTATCAACTATCAGACACAAAAACCATGACGGAGTTGACAAAATTGAATGTTTTTCCACCTTAATCGCGTGTCTATCAACTATCAGACATAAAAACCATGACGGAGTTGACAAAATTGAATGTTTTCCACCTTAATCGCGTGTTTGTCAACTATCAGACATAAAAACCATGACGGAGTTGACAAAATTGAATGTTTTTCCACCTTAATCGCGTGTCTATCAACTATCAGACATAAAAACCATGACGGAGTTGACAAAATTGAATGTTTTTCCACCTTAATCGCGTGTTAATCAACTATCAGACACAAAAACCATGACGGAGTTGACAAAATTGAATGTTTTTCCACCTTAATCGCATGTTTATCAACTATCAGACACAAAAACCATGACGGAGTTGACAAAATTGAATGTTTTTCCACCTTAATCGCATGTTAATCAACTATCAGACATAAAAACCATGACGGAGTTGACAAAATTGAATGTTTTTCCACCTTAATCGCGTGTTTGTCAACTATAAGACATAACCATGACGGAGTTGACAAAATTGAATGTTTTTCCACCTTAATCGCGTGTTTGTCAACTATCAGACATAAAAACCATGACAGAGTTGACAAAATTGAATGTTTTTCCACCTTAATCGCGTGTTTGTCAACTATCAGACATAAAAACCATGACGGAGTTGACAAAATTGAATGTTTTTCCACCTTAATCGCGTGTTTATCAACTATCAGACATAAAAACCATGACGGAGTTGACAAAATTGAATGTTTTTCCACCTTAATCGCGTGTTTATCAACTATCAGACATAAAAACCATGACGGAGTTGACAAAATTGAATGTTTTTCCACCTTAATCGCGTGTTTATCAACTATCAGACATAAAAACCATGACGGAGTTGACAAAATTGAATGTTTTTCCACCTTAATCGCGTGTCTATCAACTATCAGACATAAAAACCATGACGGAGTTGACAAAATTGAATGTTTTTCCACCTTAATCGCGTGTTTGTCAACTATCAGACATAAAAACCATGACGGAGTTGACAAAATTGAATGTTTTTCCACCTTAATCGCGTGTCTATCAACTATCAGACATAAAAACCATGACGGAGTTGACAAAATTGAATGTTTTTCCACCTTAATCGCGTGTTTGTCAACTATCAGACATAAAAACCATGACGGAGTTGACAAAATTGAATGTTTTTCCACCTTAATCGCATGTTAATCAACTATCAGACATAAAAACCATGACGGAGTTGACAAAATTGAATGTTTTTCCACCTTAATCGCGTGTTTGTCAACTATAAGACATAACCATGACGGAGTTGACAAAATTGAATGTTTTTCCACCTTAATCGCGTGTTTGTCAACTATCAGACATAAAAACCATGACAGAGTTGACAAAATTGAATGTTTTTCCACCTTAATCGCGTGTTTGTCAACTATCAGACATAAAAACCATGACGGAGTTGACAAAATTGAATGTTTTTCCACCTTAATCGCGTGTTTATCAACTATCAGACATAAAAACCATGACGGAGTTGACAAAATTGAATGTTTTTCCACCTTAATCGCGTGTTTATCAACTATCAGACATAAAAACCATGACGGAGTTGACAAAATTGAATGTTTTTCCACCTTAATCGCGTGTTTGTCAACTATCAGACATAAAAACCATGACGAAGTTGACAAAATTGAATGTTTTTCCACCTTAATCGCGTGTTTGTCAACTATCAGACATAAAAACCATGACGGAGTTGACAAAATTGAATGTTTTTCCACCTTAATCGCATGTTAATCAACTATCAGACATAAAAACCATGACGGAGTTGACAAAATTGAATGTTTTTCCACCTTAATCGCGTGTTTGTCAACTATAAGACATAACCATGACGGAGTTGACAAAATTGAATGTTTTTCCACCTTAATCGCGTGTTTGTCAACTATCAGACATAAAAACCATGACAGAGTTGACAAAATTGAATGTTTTTCCACCTTAATCGCGTGTTTGTCAACTATCAGACATAAAAACCATGACGGAGTTGACAAAATTGAATGTTTTTCCACCTTAATCGCGTGTTTATCAACTATCAGACATAAAAACCATGACGGAGTTGACAAAATTGAATGTTTTTCCACCTTAATCGCGTGTTTATCAACTATCAGACATAAAAACCATGACGGAGTTGACAAAATTGAATGTTTTTCCACCTTAATCGCGTGTTTATCAACTATCAGACATAAAAACCATGACGGAGTTGACAAAATTGAATGTTTTTCCACCTTAATCGCGTGTCTATCAACTATCAGACATAAAAACCATGACGGAGTTGACAAAATTGAATGTTTTTCCACCTTAATCGCGTGTTTGTCAACTATCAGACATAAAAACCATGACGGAGTTGACAAAATTGAATGTTTTTCCACCTTAATCGCGTGTCTATCAACTATCAGACATAAAAACCATGACGGAGTTGACAAAATTGAATGTTTTTCCACCTTAATCGCGTGTTTGTCAACTATCAGACATAAAAACCATGACGGAGTTGACAAAATTGAATGTTTTTCCACCTTAATCGCATGTTAATCAACTATCAGACATAAAAACCATGACGGAGTTGACAAAATTGAATGTTTTTCCACCTTAATCGCGTGTTTGTCAACTATAAGACATAACCATGACGGAGTTGACAAAATTGAATGTTTTTCCACCTTAATCGCGTGTTTGTCAACTATCAGACATAAAAACCATGACGGAGTTGACAAAATTGAATGTTTTTCCACCTTAATCGCGTGTTTATCAACTATCAGACATAAAAACCATGACAGAGTTGACAAAATTGAATGTTTTTCCACCTTAATCGCGTGTTTGTCAACTATCAGACATAAAAACCATGACGGAGTTGACAAAATTGAATGTTTTTCCACCTTAATCGCGTGTTTATCAACTATCAGACATAAAAACCATGACGGAGTTGACAAAATTGAATGTTTTTCCACCTTAATCGCGTGTTTATCAACTATCAGACATAAAAACCATGACGGAGTTGACAAAATTGAATGTTTTTCCACCTTAATCGCGTGTTTGTCAACTATCAGACATAAAAACCATGACGAAGTTGACAAAATTGAATGTTTTTCCACCTTAATCGCGTGTTTGTCAACTATCAGACATAAAAACCATGACGGAGTTGACAAAATTGAATGTTTTTCCACCTTAATCGCGTGTTTGTCAACTATCAGACATAAAAACCATGACGGCGTTGACAAAATGTAATGTTTTTCCACTTTAATCGCGTGTTTGTCATCTATCAGACATAAAAACCATGACGGAGTTGACAAAATTGAATGTTTTTCCACCTTAATCGCGTGTTTGTCAACTATCAGACATAAAAACCATGACGGAGTTGACAAAATTGAATGTTTTTCCACCTTAATCGCGTGTTTGTCAACTATCAGACATAAAAACCATGACGGAGTTGACAAAATTGAATGTTTTTCCACCTTAATCGGGTGTTTGTCAACTATCAGACATAAAAACCATGACGGAGTTGACAAAATTGAATGTTTTTCCACCTTAATCGCGTGTTTATCAACTATCAGACATAAAAACCATGACGGAGTTGACAAAATTGAATGTTTTTCCACCTTAATCGCGTGTTTGTCAACTATCAGACATAAAAACCATGACGGAGTTGACAAAATGGAATGTTTTTCCACCTTAATCGCGTGTTGTACAGTAGAGCAATTTAGTTTTTTCCCCCTCAGTTGTAGTTTTATAAACATATAAAAATGGCAAGATTTATGCCACAACTATTTACAGAAACTATTACACTGCGATGACGGAGTTGACATGCAAAGGCTGTGACCGCAGAGACTTCAATATTGTTTGTTTAAAATATAAAAAAATCTATAACTTCCAGGACTATGTGTCCTACTGTGAGATCCACGATGAGCAGGAAATAGTAAATGCTCCTCAGAGTTAAAGCTGCCCATGACACTGCCTGATTTATTCAGAATTATACAAAATCCCGACGCAAAGTGTGGACACAACTTTTATTGCTATTTTTAATGGAAAATATAATTCAATATTTATATATTAAATATCTTTAAGATTTCTGCCTTTTAATGTAACTGTGTAATTTTTAATTTGTTGCATTTTTAAACACTTTGGCAGTTTTACATTGTGACCTCATGCTGAGGACAGAAGTATAGTAAAGTATAGAGTGTGCTTTTAAAATAATACTAATGAAATTATTTAAAAGAATAAGCAATGAGTATACAAATTTCCCTTAGATGTAACTTTTTAAGTATTTTTATTGTGTTGACATTCTTACTTTTTAACATAAATAGGGCTTTTGTGTTTGGGACATGTTTTGTCCCTTATCTCAAAAATCAGTGATTTATAAATATTATTATTTGGTTATATATTAATATTTAGTTGAATTTATTTGTTTATAATTTTTCATTTTTGTGTAACACAGGAGCTTACATTTCTCACAAAGCAAGAAATCTTACTGTAAGTAAAATAATAATGTACTTAAACTTGTTCTTAATGTACTTAATTACTCATAAACTCGTTTTTATTTCAAGTTTTATTTGTGAATGTTGACTGTAGAATTTAGTTTGTATTGTTTAGTGAGTTATATATACTGTTATTTTATTATGATTTTGAATTAGCCTTTATTTTTCTCTTTGTCATTTGTATTATATTATTAATATTTCTATTTAAATTTGATACATTTTTATATCAATATTAGTCATTGAGTACTTCAACTTTATTCTATTTCAATGATCTACCAATTTTCGTTGACGTTTTTCATCTAATATTTATATTTTATTTTAACTTCATGTCAGTCACTGAAAACCAAAACGGATTTTGGTTACACTTTATTTCAGTGTCCTTGTTACATATGTTACATGTACTTAAAATAGATAGCATAGTAATAACAGTAAATTATGCATAATTACAAGTAACTAACCCTAAACCAAACCCTAACCCTATAGTAAGTAATGTAGTTACTTAATATTACTTAGTACTTAAATATATAATTACACTGTAACAATGACACCTTAAAATAAAGTGTAACCCTAACCCTTGTGACGTAGTTACATTGTACTTACTCTAGTAAGTAATATTAATAAACTACATGTACTTACTGTAGAGTTAGGGTTTGGTTTAGTTACTTATTTACTGTTAGGCCTATAGTAAGTACATGTAGTAATGTGTAACAGTCAACTTTTACTGTTACCCTGATTTAGATATTAATTTAAACAATTTTATGTACATCTTCTCTACTATGGTACATTTTGACTTGGCATTCCTTGTAAAGTGATTTTTTTTTCCAGCAAGGTATCAATCTTACTTGTTGTGACAATAACTGAACTACATAAGCATACAGTAAAATTATTGAAAGTGGCTCTGGAGTTTATTGGATGCTTTACTAACACTTAAAAGTGCCATTACGTTGATAATGACGTTTAATGTAATGCTACTTTTGTCATTGATTGTCACTTGATACTTTCGAGGGCTCGTCATCAATGTGTTTGTTTAGGGCACACAAAAGATTCTCTGAACTCCAGGGCAGAGAAAATGGGCCGTACAGCTCCAGGGTGTCCGTGGAGAAGATCCTTACGCTTCCTGAACTGAAGGTAAAAGATAAAGTCTGTACTCTGGTCACAATAAGGAAACCATAATGATTCTTAAAATCGGTCTTCAAGCAACATATCATTTCTTATAATCCTTTGAGATTTATTGTTGTTTCGATCCTTTTCAGTCCAACCCCTTTCGGAAAAGGATATGTCACGTCTTCTCGACCTCTGACTTGAAGGATGGCAGCTTAAGCTTTGAGGATTTCCTGGACCTTTTGAGTGCCTTCAGCGATTCGGCGACCCTGGAAATCAAGTCCCATTATGCCTTCCGGATCTTTGGTAATAGATGGAACGCTCTTAAGATTGACATTAAGGGTGTGTTCACACACTTGGCACGTTTGGTTGGATTAAAACGAACTCTGGTGTGATTGCTCTGTTAGTGCGGTTTATTAGAATGAGTGTGAACGCTGCCATCTGAACCAGACAAGCGGGCCGAGTCCGCTGAAAAGATGGGTCTCTCTCCGCTTCCAAACGACCCCTGGTGCGGTTCGACTGAAATACGAACACAACACAGACCAAAGACATCTAAACGAACCAAAAACAGGACACGATGCCACAAGATGCGACCCTTAAAAGGGCAGAAAGCTCAAGCTCAACCTGTTTTTTCTCCTCATAGTCGCGATGTTGCCCATCAGAGTTCAGTACAGGCGTCAGAACCGCATCTCCTCGCAGCAGATTTTGGTTTGTGTGTGTGACCGAGGGATTCCTGACGCTGTTTTGACTCCTTTACACACTTTATAAGCTCTTCACGAGATCTCAGCTGGTCAATATACCATCATAAGCTAAGCACATACAACTTTAGCCGCATACAGCATTGTTTGGGATGTTCGGTAAGTTCCGACGCGAAATATACGTCATAAAAGCCGACCAATCAGGTTGTGAACGCATCCCTATGTTTTTAGGTTCAGTGTTAAAATGCTAAAGTGAACGCTAAGGCAAGGACTAAATGCCTTTTTTTGGGGGGTCCAGACCAAATGAACCAAGAGAACCGAACTACAAGTGTGAACACACCCTTAACCCTCTGGGGTTCTTCATTTATGGGTCACATTTAGGACCTTCGGGTCAAAAATGACCCGGAGGGCGGGATTAAGATATAAAAGATTTGAGTAAAATCAATGAAATATATATTTTTTCAATAATATTTATGTTTTGAGATCATTTTATGATTTATAATTAATATTTATGCAATAATTATGACCCATTTTTCCCATTGAATATAATAAAAAATGTATATATATATATATATATATATATATATATATATAATTTTTTTTTTTTTAATTAAAGCTGAATTTCATTTTAGAGTCAAGCCTAGGCCTCATGAAAGCAATTTTTTAAATGAGATCGGTGCCATCCGGTGGACACATTGAGCATTTTTATCACGCAATAGCACATTTTTACCACTATAATGGATCTTGCGGGTTTTTTTTAAATTGTAAAAAATCGTAGCTTCATCGGAATGGTCCGAAACTTGGTGACTTTATTGGTACTTGGTATATGAACACCCAACAAAATTGGGGACAGGATTTGAAAAGTCTAAGTGGTTGTAAAAAAATATTGTCACACACAGGACCTTCGGGTCAAAAATGACCCCCATAGGAAATGAATGGGAAATTAGTTTTTTTGTGCGTACAATCTACAAATCAGCCAGGATGCAGAAAAAAAGGACTCAACAGTGAAGGGGTGAATCTCTAAAACATCAAGAGTGTAAAACAGACAAAAAAACTCACACACACATGCACACACAGATGAACGCGTGCCATTCCAAAAGCTAATTGTGTTTTTGTGTGTGAGGTTTTTGTCTGTTTTGCACTCTTGATGTTTTAGAGATTCACCCCTTCACCGTTGAGTCCTTTTTTCTGCATCCTGGCTGATTTGTAGA
This sequence comes from Romanogobio albipinnatus, assembly GCA_023566225.1. Taxonomy (NCBI): domain Eukaryota; kingdom Metazoa; phylum Chordata; class Actinopteri; order Cypriniformes; family Gobionidae; genus Romanogobio; species Romanogobio albipinnatus. The sequence continues at coordinate 34,386,416 of CM042262.1, forward strand.
TTGTATGCACAAAAAAACTCTGTATTTTGCTATTATCATTTCCTATGGGGGTCATTTTTGACCCGAAGGTCCTGAGTGTGACTATTTTTTTTACAACCACTTAGACTTAGACAACCACTTAGACCACTTAGAGCTGTCCCCAATTTTTTGGGGTGTTCATATACCAAGTACCAATAAAGTCACCAAGTTTTGGCCATTCCAATGAAGCTACGATTTTTAACATTTTTAATTAAAAAAAATTTGGGTCAGAAATGACCGAAGAGCCCCAGAGGGTTAAATTGAGTTTTCACAGTTTAGCAAACCCCATTAAACATAACTTTAACACTTCTTGAACGTTATTCTGTTACGCCGCAGACTTTGACGATGACGGTACACTTGATACTAGAGATCTGGAGAAGCTGGTGAACTGTCTGACGGGCGAGACGGACGACACCCGTCTCACTGCAGAGGAGATGAGGCAGCTCATAAGCAATGTGAGTCCGGTGGATACACGTCACATGACAAAAACGAGAGACATCTGTCAGAGGAACTTTACTAATGTGAACAAATGTAATTGTGCAGATCCTGGAGGAGTCGGACATCGATAAAGACGGAACAGTGAACCTCTCCGAATTTCAGCATGTCATCTCCAGATCTCCAGATTTTGTCAGGTGAGAGACAAAATTGTCTATAAATTGGACAGTTGATGTATTTTGCTGCCTTCAGTCTGTGAATGTTGACTGTACAGGGCTGCGTTTCCCAAAAGCATTGTGAGATCATTGGTGGCAATGATCTACTTTGAGGTGGGTTACATTTGGGGTTTGGCCGTTTATTTACACGATAACAGCTTTTTGTGGGCCCGAAAATGCTAACTTTTAGGGTTTCGAAGTGCAAGTTTTTGAAAACGATACCGTTATCGTCTCTGTGTATACTACAAAACACGTGATTTTTTTTAAAGGGTGACGCCATGCGTATTACGTGTTCAGTCTATTTGTGCAGGGCTTGACATTAACACTCACCAAACACGTGTGTATTTCAGCAATGGCGTGTAACTCCTACTAGCCACTTTGGCTGGTGGAATTTTATATATAATATGCAATATTGGATGCATATTGATACTGAAATATCTGAAATGCTTGTAATACTCATTTTCCTCAGAATAGACACACAACACCCGCATCTCTTTCTGTATGCCTAAAAATGACGGAGTATTGTGAGTTTCCGCTGGAATAAGGAAAAAAAACAAACAAAAGGCACCGACGACTTCGTCGGACAGAGGGTTAAAGAAAACGTAGCCTATTTAGTTTCATATAGTTAGGCTATGTCTAAATATTATAATCTTTTAATTTCATATGTTGATTATTAAACGTGAGCAGCATGAGTAAGGCACATAATCAGATGCGCATATGTCCGGGGACATGGATTGAGCATTTCATTGAATTGTGTTTTCTAGAAAGTATTAATTTAAAATTAATTTCGTTTTGTATAAATTGTATTTTAATTTTGATCAATGTTTAATCAACTATTTGGCTGTATATTTAATAAATAAGAAGCAAACTAAGATCGTCGGGAATGGATTGACGTGCTGGCCTGTTTCCTCAGTCTTTGAGTACTAAGGCTGAAACTATAGCGTCTTTCTGTTTTAATACATTTGTTGAATATATGTCTTAATTACAGTAGGCCAATAGATAGTTATGATATTTGTGACTGCACCGGGGTCCGTCATTATAAAGTTACGCCACTTTCCTTATTAGGAGAAAATATATGTTGTTTTAACGACTTAAGATCTCGTTATTAGACATACTTGAGTGGAAAAAAAATTATATGTAGGCCCTATGTGGCAGCAATGCGTGGTGACCTGTAAATGCTAAAAAACTGTTTTCATTGCAGTTTTGCGAAAATTTCCTTTTTCGAATTCCCTGAAAAACCACCTCATGCGAGCTTTTTTGCGATATATGGGAGTTTTTGTGTAATTGACGCGTTTCCATTGGCCGTATTTTCAATTCGCAATTTCAATTTGCGCAATTTGAAGGGTAATGGAAACACGTCTATTGTGTAACGAATTGCTCTGAGATGCAAAGGCTGAGGATCCAAACGCAGCTTTAATGAAAGGGTAATCCACAATCGTTGTCAACAATACAGGCAAGGTCAAAACACAGGTAGGCAGTCCAAACAAACAAAAGCCCCGTTTCCACCAAAATAACCCAGAACAATTTGTACCAGGAACTTTTTTTCCCCCAGACCTGCTACTGTCTGCATTTCCACTGCGGTCTAAAGTACCGTGAAGATTAGGCAAATTAGTCCAGAGACGTGGGGCCGCGCGCGACTGCTCCTCCCAGTCAGCGACGGACAGTATTCATTTTTGCACTATACTGTCTGCAACAATAACAAGTGGAGGAGATGCAAGCAGCGCTGCTTTTGCTGGTTATATATTGGTTAACTAAAGATGTAATTAACAAAACGGCGGAAAAGAGACGAGCACTGATACTAAAGCGTATTCTGAAAGCTCGTAAAGCTAGATTTAAAATAAGACAACGTAGGTTATTATCAGCTATTACGGACATTGACCGTGCGATTGCTGAGACAACGCGCGCCATCGGACAGAAAGAGCCCAGCTCAGTACCACCCCAAAGTACCTAGTTCCTGGGGAAAGTTCCTGCGGTGGAAACGCGGCTAAAGCAAGGGGACAGAGGCAAAAGGGTAATCCAGGAAACAGGCAAGAAATCCAACGAACCAAGAGACATGAAACCGGGGGAAAACACTCAGAAATGCAGTGTAACACTAAACAAGACTTTGCAGTGAATGACAGCGTGAACATGGTTTATATAGGCAAGGTAATGAGGTAAATGAGACGGTGTAAACAATGAGTGCTGATGAGTCTGGGCAAAGGATTATGGGTAATGTAGTCTTTGATGGAATGACAGTCAGGGGTGGAGTGACTTATTAGTCACAGTGACTAATAATCCTTCTGCCAAATTATGAGATAATATTAAAAATATCTATATGGAAGTTGTTCCCCATGGTACTGATGTCAAAATTGTGGCCATTGAAAATGCTGAGTGGCTAGTGACTTTGGAAAACTATAGCCACAGCGGCTGGTGAACAAAAAAAATGAATGTCAAGCCCTGTATAGTCGTGTGTATAAAGTGACATTGTGGTCTACTGGCCTGGCAGCAGAATACAGATTTTTTTTGTCATTTTTGTGGATCCATGTGAGTGGTGATCAGTTTGACAATGCTGTTGTCTGTACACGAAAAACGCAATAAAAAGTTTGTTTTTTTTGTACATTGTTGTTGCAAATCATGGTCGGCTTACTATGATTTTGGGAAACACAGCCCAGTTTAGTTTGTATTATTTAGTGAAGAGCTGTGGGATAGCGATAAAGCTGACATACTCATTTAGCTGATTTATGTACTTTTATTTTAGTATAAATTCTATACTATTATAGCATTTATTAATATTTTCAATGAGCTTTATTTTTTGTCATTTTGTTATGTGCTTTATTCATTTGTTTTAATATATATTTGGTTTTAATTTCTACATTTTAAACATTTCAATTTTTTTCTAACATTTTATTTGGCTCACACAAATTACATTTTCTGTTGCCTAATTTACATCATTTGCATTAAAATGTTAATTTTATGTAAATTGTGTTAGTGTGAAAAAAGCATCCTGTTTTTGTAGAGAAGCAAAAGAGAAAGAAATATGAAATTGCCCAAACAAAAGGACATGATAATTCTGACTTCTGAACTCACAAGGCAGCATTTCTCCTGATCCTCGCTGTTCTTTTACAGTTCATTCAAGATCGTGTTGTGAAGTTTACACAGAATGGAAGCTGCTCTCTGGTCCAGATTTTTCACCTGCGTCTTTAATCTGTCAATAATGTAGCATGTGAATGTATTCTCTTGTTGAATGTTTCTACCATTTATATGTTTGAAAACATTTTTTACTCACTGTTTAAAGAAATTGACTTTCTATCCTGTATTTTAGAACATATATTTGTACCTAATTTAATAAACTCTTAATACTGCAACTTCCTTGTATTCGTGTGGCATTCTGAAATGGGTCGGTTTCTGTCAGGACGGAGGTTGTTCTTTTGGCACAGCGGACACAAACGTGTTCCATAACCCGCAGACGACATCCTGAACACACATTCTGTGACTAGGGAAGTGGTCCACCAGCGTCGGCTCATCTGTGCTATTTTCAGTGCAGTGTCCCAGCTGTCCATAACGACCTAATAACACGACAGACATTAGCCATTCTGAAATGACAATTAACAAATTCAAGCAATCAGAAGGTTTGGGTTCAGGAAATTAATACTTTTATTCAACAAGGACTCATTAAAGTAATCAAAAGTGACATTTATAATGTTACAAAAGATTATATTTCAAATAAATGCTGTTCTTTTGATCTTTCTGTTCATCAAAGAATCCTGTAAAAAATACAGTAGTGGCCAATAGTGATGTCCAGCCTAGGAAAATGGACATCTTCACCCTTTATTAAGCTAGGAACACACCAAACCGACGCCGACCATTTACATTTACAGCTACATTTTTCAACACATTTACTACTTTTGGAAAAAACAAACAAACTATAAGCTAATGCAGCCATGGCCAAACTTTGAGAAAGAAATGATTAATGAATTGCTTAGCTTGCTTGTCTATGTATGCAGTCTGTTAGTTCACCTCACCTCCTGATCCAAATCGTTCTTTCTTTTGTCACTTTATATAATCACGTCTGTTCACTGGAAAGTTTAGTTCACCTCTCGTGTCTTCGGGTTTGAGTCATTCGTTCATCAAGTCCCAGCCCCATAGGCGAGGATATGCAGTCACCGGAAACAGAAATAAGTTTATCTCTCGAGTCTTCTCGTTCAAGTCGTTCATTCTTTTTTCACGTGATCGCTTCCCTGTTCAGTGTCTCGCAACATATACAACATTACAGTCATATTATTTGCTGCATGTTGTAATATATTTATTATTATAAAATCATCAGAAGATATGTGCAATAAACATTTGATATGCCTATCCGTTCTGAACAACCCAATGTGTCCAGGCTTCATAGGAAAATCAATTAAACTAGCTAAAAACTGAACTAAACAAACATGAAAAAAACTACTCACTTGTTTGTAAGGAATTGTGAATTAACCATAAATGAATGTCTGTATCCAACACGGCTGTCACATGACAAAAGAACGAGACTTGAGAGAACTGTTTCTGCATTCAGCCTATGGGGACTTGAACGAACGATATGAACGAGAAGACTCGAGAGATGAACTAATAATTTCTGTTTCCGGTGACTGCATAGCCTTGCCTATGGGGCTGGGACTTGATGAACGAATGACTCAAACCGAGACTCGAGAGATGAACTAATCATTTCTGTTTCCGGTGACTGCATAGCCTTGCCTATGGGGCTGGGACTTGATGAACGAATGACTCAAACCGAGACTCGAGAGATGAACTAATCATTTCTGTTTCCGGTGACTGCATAGCCTTGCCTATGGGGCTGGGACTTGATGAACGAATGACTCAAACCGAGACTCGAGAGATGAACTAATCATTTCTGTTTCCGGTGACTGCATAGCCTTGCCTATGGGGCTGGGACTTGATGAACGAATGACTCAAACCGAGACTCGAGAGATGAACTAATCATTTCTGTTTCCGGTGACTGCATAGCCTTGCCTATGGGGCTGGGACTTGATGAATGAATGACTCAAACCGAGACTTGAGAGATGAACTAATCATTTCTGTTTCCGGTGACTGCATAGCCTTGCCTATGCGGCTGGGACTTGATGAACGAATGACTCAAACTGAGACTCGAGAGATTAACTAATCATTTCTGTTTCCGGTGACTGCATAGCCTTGCCTATGGGGCTGGGACTTGATGAACAAATGACTCAAACCGAGACTCGAGAGATGAACTAATCATTTCTGTTTCCGGTGACTGCATAGCCTTGCCTATGGGGCTGGGACTTGATGAACGAATGACTCAAACCGAGACTTGAGAGATGAACTAATCATTTCTGTTTCCGGTGACTGCATAGCCTTGCCTATGGGGCTGGGACTTGATGAACAAATGACTCAAACTGAGACTCGAGAGATTAACTAATCATTTCTGTTTCCGGTGACTGCATAGCCTTGCCTATGGGGCTGGGACTTGATGAACGAATGACTCAAACCGAGACTTGAGAGATGAACTAATCATTTCTGTTTCCGGTGACTGCATAGCCTTGCCTATGGGGCTGGGACTTGATGAACGAATGACTCAAACTGAGACTCGAGAGATTAACTAATCATTTCTGTTTCCAGTGACTGCATAGCCTTGCCTATGGGGCTGGGACTTGATGAACGAATGACTCAAACCGAGACTCGAGAGATGAACTAATCATTTCTGTTTCCGGTGACTGCATAGCCTTGCCTATGGGGCTGGGACTTGATGAATGAATGACTCAAACCGAGACTTGAGAGATGAACTAATCATTTCTGTTTCCGGTGACTGCATAGCCTTGCCTATGCGGCTGGGACTTGATGAACGAATGACTCAAACTGAGACTCGAGAGATTAACTAATCATTTCTGTTTCCGGTGACTGCATAGCCTTGCCTATGGGGCTGGGACTTGATGAACAAATGACTCAAACCGAGACTCGAGAGATGAACTAATCATTTCTGTTTCCGGTGACTGCATAGCCTTGCCTATGGGGCTGGGACTTGATGAACGAATGACTCAAACCGAGACTTGAGAGATGAACTAATCATTTCTGTTTCCGGTGACTGCATAGCCTTGCCTATGGGGCTGGGACTTGATGAACAAATGACTCAAACTGAGACTCGAGAGATTAACTAATCATTTCTGTTTCCGGTGACTGCATAGCCTTGCCTATGGGGCTGGGACTTGATGAACGAATGACTCAAACCGAGACTTGAGAGATGAACTAATCATTTCTGTTTCCGGTGACTGCATAGCCTTGCCTATGGGGCTGGGACTTGATGAACGAATGACTCAAACTGAGACTCGAGAGATGAACTAATCATTTCTGTTTCCGGTGACTGCATAGCCTTGCCTATGGGGCTGGGACTTGATGAACGAATGACTCAAACCGAGACTCGAGAGATGAACTAATCATTTCTGTTTCCAGTGACTGCATAGCCTTGCCTATGGGGCTGGGACTTGATGAACGAATGACTCAAACCGAGACTCGAGAGATGAACTAATAATTCCTGTTTCCGGTGACTGCATAGCCTTGCCTATGGGGCTGGGACTTGATGAACAAATGACTCAAACCGAGACTCGAGAGATGAACTAATCATTTCTGTTTCCGGTGACTGCATAGCCTTGCCTATGGGGCTGGGACTTGATGAACGAATGACTCAAACCGAGACTTGAGAGATGAACTAATCATTTCTGTTTCCGGTGACTGCATAGCCTTGCCTATGGGGCTGGGACTTGATGAACGAATGACTCAAACCGAGACTCGAGAGATGAACTAATCATTTCTGTTTCCAGTGACTGCATAGCCTTGCCTATGGGGCTGGGACTTGATGAACGAATGACTCAAACCGAGACTCGAGAGATGAACTAATCATTTCTGTTTCCAGTGACTGCATAGCCTTGCCTATGGGGCTGGGACTTGATGAATGAATGACTCAAACCGAGACTCGAGAGATGAACTAATCATTTCTGTTTCCGGTGACTGCATAGCCTTGCCTATGGGGCTGGGACTTGATGAATGAATGACTCAAACCGAGACTCGAGAGATGAACTAATCATTTCTGTTTCCGGTGACTGCATAGCCTTGCCTATGGGGCTGGGACTTGATGAACGAATGACTCAAACCGAGACTTGAGAAATGAACTAATCATTTCTGTTTCCGGTGACTGCATAGCCTTGCCTATGGGGCTGGGACTTGATGAACGAATGACTCAAACCGAGACTTGAGAGATGAACTAATCATTTCTGTTTCTGGTGGCTGCATAGCCTTGCCTATGGGGCTGGGACTTGATGAACAAATGACTCAAACCGAGACTCGAGAGATGAACTAATCAATTCTGTTTCCTGTACAGAACATATGGAACATATTTGTCAACACAAAATGAACGAATCGCTCTCTGAGACAACCCGTTGTTCTCGAGTCATATTAAAGATTTGTTCAAAATGAACAAATTGTTCATGAATGACACATCACTACTGCACTAAATAGCTTTCCGTACCAGCTGGTGGCATTATTCGTCTGTTTTCATTATTCAAAGCGGGAAACCGGAACACACGAAATCTGCCCTACGGCCGACCATCGGCTTGGTGTGTTCCTGGCTTTAGGGATGCACAATATCGGCTACCATTTTCTGTCATGAAAACTTTCCCGCCATTTTGAATTTTCAAACTCCTAGACGGGCTATCCAATTTGCATTAAAAATTTTGCCAGATCATCTTCAAACAATGCCAACAAAAAGTTATGGAATTCAAGTTGATTCATCAAACTGTTTTCGAATAACGCGTGAACAAATTTTACGTAGCACTTGCGAAAATAGACATTAGGCTGTATCTCTGCAACGCTTGACTGTATTCTGACCAAACTTGGTATTTCATATCGATGCATCCCTAATTGAAATATTATTAAAAATTAGATAATTTAGATAGTTGTGCTTGGTGTCAATTGTTTTATTTGTGATAACGCAATAAAACATGCCAAAATGTGCTGACATAATTCTTGACCAGGCTGTCATACAAAGAAATTATGAACACATGGCAAAAACAAGACAGAACCAATGAAATATTAATAACAGATTATGTTATAGTGGATGTGAGCTTTTTGTTTTTCTTTGCATTTTTTAACATAGTAAAATAAAACCTGTAGCTGTAGTTTGTTGCCAAATGATTTTGTCAGAAATTAAACAAGTTTAGTGTTTTGTTTTTCCTTCATATGTAAAATATTTTCCTCATATTTTGTTGGTTAAATCCAACTTGAAGGGTCATTAAAAACCAAAATCCCCTCAGGACATCACTTTTGGCCACTACTGTATATCACAGTTTCCATAAGCAGCTCAAATCCTCATATGAGAATGATTTCTGAAGGATCGTGTGACACTGAAGACTGGAGTAATGATGCTGAAAATACAGCTTTGATCACAGGAATACATTAAACTAGAACATTTTTAAATTGTAACGTCTTTCAAAACATTAAAAAATCTTAATGGAGTGTATCTACAGTCTATTTATGCTGATTTATTTCTTAAAAACAAAACTTACCCCATCCCCAGGTGTACAGATCCCCTGTGCCTATAGAAATAAAAAAAGAGTAAGTGAAGGATTTTTTAACCAGCAGTTTTACGTTTCATCAGGGATGCTTGAGTCCAGTTTATGCTCCAATGATCAAATCTGGATGTGACCTGTGACAGCCGCTGTGTGACGGGATCCACAGCTGATCCTGCTGATCTCTGACACATTCGGGACGTCCACTAGAGCAGGGAACGCTTGAATTGAGATGAACACATCGGCTTGGTTCTTTTCATCTTTATTTGTGGTCTGGTCAGCGCTTCCTAAACAGAAACACAAACATGTCTGCATGTAGTAATACAATGGTTGCCAACCTCAGTTCAGCTTAAGCCGGGGACACTTAACGACTGTGAGGCCGATTATGAATGTAATTTGAAACTTATGACTGATCATGCCGGGTCTGTGTGTTCAGTTCTGTCTTAAAATGTTCATCCACCCATCCATCTATCTATCTATCTATCTATCTATCTATCCATCCATCCATCCATCCATCCATCCATCCATCCATCCATCCATCCATCCATCCATCCATCCATCCATCCATCCATCCATCCATCCATATACCTATCATCCATCCATCCATCAACCATCCATCCATCCATATACCTATCATCCATCTATCATCCATCCATCCATCCATCCTCCATCTATCATCCATCCATCCATCCATATACCTATCATCCATCTATCCATCAATCATCCATCCATCCATCCATCCATCCATATACCTGTCATCCATCTATCATCCATCCATCATCCATCCATCCATATACCTATCATCCATCTATCATCCATCCATTCAGCCATCCATTTATCTATCCATCTATATGCCTATTAGCCATCAATCATCCATCCATCCATCCATCTAAATACCCATCATCCATCTATCCATCAATCATCCATCCATTCAGCCATCCATCTATCTATCTATCCATCAACCATCCATCCATCATCTATATACCTATCATCAATCTATCCATCAATCATCCATCCAGCCATCCATTTATCTATCCATCTATATACCCATCATCCATCTATCCATCAATCATCCATCCATTCAGCCATCCATCTATCTATCCATCAACCATCCATCCATCATCTATATACCCATCATCCATCTATCCATCAACCAACCATCCATTCAGCCATCCATTTATCTATCCATCTATATACCTATTAGCCATCAATCATCCATCCATCCATCCATCTATATACCCATCATCCATCTATCCATCAATCATCCATCCATTCAGCCATCCATCTATTTATCCATCAACCATCCATCCATCATCTATATACCCATCATCCATCTATCCATCAACCAACCATCCATCCATCTATATACCTATCAGCTATCGATCCATCAATCATCCATCCATCCATCTTTTTTCTGATTGCCTTTAAAACCTTTTTCAAACATTCTGGTCAGGCTTTCTCAAGCCAAATTCAAAAAAATCTACTTTTTAATGATATACGAGTAAAAATAGAATGAGTATGTAATTTAGTGCATATATTTAGCTAAATGCTCCTCTCTAGAGTAGCTAACAATTCTACAGCTTTTCCAGAGGTAAATGTAACGTCACATGACAGTGTTTACAAGCTTTTTTGGCCTCTTCCCGTGCTTGAAACCCTGATTGAGTGATTACATGACACATGATACATATCAGTAAGTTAAACTGTATTTTTCAGCACACCCTCTCTGATGTTCATTCATAGTTATTTCTAGACATGCACTGATAAGAACATTTTGACCGATACCAATAACCGATAATTCTTTGTATTTGAAAGCTGATAACCGATATATTGGCGGATACATCTAAATCCACATTTTTATTAAATTTTTGAGAGCCTGATTACAAAAACAAAACCACTGTCTCTCAGCTGAAGGAAATAACACATTTTTTATTTGTCAGCTTTAATATATCGGCCAATTTTTCTTATCGGGCCGATAACATTAAAAATGAACATATATCGGCCGGTACCGATATGGTGGCCGATATATCGTGCATCCCTATTTATTTAATGCTATAACTAGTAGTAAAGAGGAAGAGATGATCGGTTCACGTGCCAGTTTAACTGAGGCACATTAAAGAACACCAAAACAGTATTTATTGTTGGAATAAAATTGACAGAGTTTGTTTCCTGTTTTGTTGTCCTTTGCTCTGCAATGTTTTTTCACTGCGTGAGAAAATGGATGTTTGGTATGAGAATGATGCGTGAGAGTTGGCAGCCCTGAGTAATACATTCATATGTAAAGTCATATATATATATATATATATATATATTTGTCCTTTTACCACTGCCTTTTGCACTGCGTTTTTCCTCCTCCAGGCCTCTAGATGGCAGACCGAGCTGCCCGCTCTCATTCCAGCCCCACATATACAGGTCCCCACCAGCTAAACACAACAAACAACAGATTTATTTCAAACATATTTCAGATGAACAGTCAGTATGCTCTGAATATGACGGGGAATGTTTGTGGAATAAGCTCACTGCTGATGGACGCAGAGTGCCAGCTCCCAGCGGACACGTCTCGGATCGGGACGCCCCACAGCGCCTCCACGACCTGAGGCTCCTCCTGTGACGTCAGAGCGCCGTGACCCAGCTGACCATGACTGCCAAAACAACACACCATCTCAAAAACATTCATCATGCGAACTGAGTAGTCTAAAGACGCAAAAATACTACTCATAATATAATACATGAAATATAAATAATTTACAATTAAAATAAAGCTTTTTGCATTACAGTATGTATGCACCATTATAGTATCTAGTAAAATTAAGAATCAGATTTTATTTTTTAGAATTTATGTTTTAATTTTAATCTATCTATCATCCATCCATCCATCCATCCATCCATCCATCCATCCATCCATCCATCTCTATCTATCATCCATCCATGTATCACATCCATCCATCCACTAACCCACCCTCCCACCCACCCACCCACCCATCCATCCATCCATCCATCCATCCATCCATCCATCCATCCATCCATCCATCCATCCATCCATCCATCCATCCATCCATCCATCCATCCATCCATCCATCCATCCATCCATCCATCCATCCATCCATCTATCTATCTATCTATCTATCTATCTATCTATCTATCTATCTATCTATCTATCTATCTATCTATCTATCATCCATGTATCATATCAATCCATCCATCCTCTATCTATCTATCTATCTATCTATCTATCTATCTATCTATCTATCTATCTATCTATCTATCTATCTATCTATCTATCTATCTATCTATCTATCTATCTATCTATCTATCTATCATCCATCCATGTATCACATCCATCCATCCACTAACCCACCCTCCCACCCATCCATCCATCCATCCATCCATCTATCATCCATCCATGTCTCACATCCATCCATCCACTAACCCACCCTCCCATCCATCCATCCATCCATCCATCCATCCATCCATCCATCCATCTATCTATCTATCACATCCATCCATCCATCTTTTAGCTAACAATAACAATAACTGTGACATTAATGAAAATGTATGGGTAAAATATGTTGTTGGAGCAGCTCGGTCAAAAATGAGAGATTTTGTTTTTATTTCAATGAAATGAATGTACTATATTTTAGTTTGATAATGTTTTTTATGTAATATTTTTAGGGGATTTTATGGTACTAAAATATATTTATGCAATAGATATAATCCATTTATTACCTGTTAACCACTTTTTGAGCATAAACCTGAAAATTAAATTTCCAACTTAAACTGTCATAAAGACACTTGGGCAAAGTTAAAAAAGTGAACTTAAAAAAGTCATAGAAGTTTAAGTTTATGAAAAATGCAAAGAAATACTATTTTCAAATTTTATTTGAAATAAACATTTTACAACATGTTTTACTCTTAAAACTCTGAGAAAAATCAAAGCCATAAATCAAAACCATAGACTGTATAAAAATATGGACGTAGTGTCCGTGACGTCAACCATAGGGATCTGAAGAGCAGTTTTGAAGCCTCAAAGCCGGCCGTCGCCATCTTGGCATCGCGTCACTCCCGGATAACAGAAGATGGGCAAAGAGGCGGGACATGGGCGGAACTGAGGCGGCTGGTTGCTGAAACCACGCCCGCCTAGCTCGACCATGGTGGCTATCCACCTGTCACTCAAGTGGCCACGCCCTTAATTATGCAGAACTTTAAGACTTTATATGATGTAAATGTTAATGAGTATGTTAATGATGTAAATGAGTTATAAAAAAATGTACCCCCCTCACAGTCATGAAGGGCAAAATTAGCCGCATAGACCAAACCCACAATTTGTCCCAGACTGTGAACATGTGTTCTTCTGCTGTAAAGTTGGGCATTTTAACATGAGGCTCAATGAGATTCTGCTCCTTCTGGAGTCTGTCTCTAGTGGCCAGTCGGTGAATTGCAGTTTAAGTCACTTCCGTATTGGACTCAAGAGAAACTGCAGAAGGTTGCCGCTTGATCTAAACAAGCTGTGCTCCAAATTTGAGGTTGCTATCGCAAAAAATGAGCTTTCAGTCAGATTTTGTTTGGGCGCAGTACCAAACGCTTCCACTAGATGAAATTCGTCTCCCATTCGTGTCCAATGCACTCATTTCTGACCGCGAACAATATAAGTGTGACTATTGTTTTCAGGACCATTTAACCTTTTCCAATCATGTCCATGATTTTTCTGTGTCCACGGAGCAAGTGCCAAAACCTCTACCAAGTTTCGTACCATTCAGATGAAGTAAAATTTACGCTTCAGATTCGAGAGAGCATTTGATTGGATAGAAAATCTGATGAGAAGCTCATCAAAATCGCTGATCCATATTGGCGGAAATGAGAGACTGTAAGTTTTGAACGCTTATATCCTCTAAACGTGAATTTTGTCATTTGTTTTGGAGCTTATAGATAACAGACTAACATATTCATACTAAAAGCCAATACACATCCATTTTGATTTCATGGGGACTTTAACCCTTAACTGTCACCCCCCTTTTTGAGAATACACATGAAAATGCACTATCCAAACTTAAAGGGCTGTAATTCAAGAATGCTTTGGAATATATACTTAAATTTGGTCTTGGTTTAAAGCAGACACTCTGCAGATTATTGCTGAAGTGAAAGCAAGAATATGAAAGTATGAAAAAGTTATGAAAGTCTAAATTTACTGTTAATAAAGAATACTGTACTAAATATTTTTTATTTTATATAAAATATATATTTTACAAAAATGTTTTAATCTAAAATTACAATAAAATCAAAGCCATATGTCTAACCAAATTGTGTTCCATATTTGAAGTTGATATCACAAAAATTGAAGTTCCCATGAGATTTTGTTTATGCGCTGTACCAAAAATAGCCACCGGGTGTCATTGAAATTCCATTGATTGTTTTTTTGATGCGTTGTCCTGTAAATTTCTGTCCAAATGTCACTTCCGTCACAAAACGGTCACCAAATATGAAACCTTGAGACTCAGACCTTTCCGACGATATGTGTTTTGTCAAGTTTAGAAAAGATTTTGATTATAAAGTAGTTAAAATAAATGTTGTAATATGAAACATGACACCGCCCACTAGGGGAGGAGCCAGCTAAAAGAATTTAAAGTACCATTTCCATGGTAACGCAACGTCCCGGTTTCACAGGATGAATTTTGAGTTTGTAAGCTTTCAAATGATATCTAATTTATGATAATTACTAAAATATATGATACGAAAAAAAAAGAGTGGCAGGTGTCCCGCCAGCGGGACGGTGACAGTTAAGAGGTTAAATGATTAACACTGGCGGTTTCTTGTACCTTCCAGATCCCCAGGAATACACAGTCCCGACTGAAGTCAGCAGCACAGCATGTTCGGTTCCCAACGCCAGGCTCACGGCACAGAGGTCAGAGCAGAGCGGACGGAAAAAAGGAGGTCTGGGCATGATATACCCGCCTGGCACCAATGGCAGCGGGACGGTTTGTCCTGTTTAAATACATCATATCAACACCATTATACTAGCAACAGTCAGGACTGTGCACAAAACAAACGCCTGTATGTTACCGGTATTGTCCGAGAGGTCTTGCTCCCTCTTCCACACAAGCTTGTTTTGTGGCTGCTGTATTTCCCAGCATTCCACTCGGTCTGTGAAGCTGAGCGTCAGGTATCTTTCACCGATGAGGGCGTCTGTGCACCCCTGACTCTCTCCGCTAACCTGCCCTGATGAACCGGACCCTGACACACAAACACGACTGCCACCTGCTGCAACACAAGGGATTATAGAGAGAGAGTAATCAATTATTTATATATATATATATATATATATATATATATATATATATATATATATATATATATATATATATATATATATATATATATATATATATATATATATTAGGGGTGTAACGGTACACGTATTCGTATTGAACCGTTTCGGTACAGGGCTTCCGGTACGGTGCACGCGTGTACCGAACGGTTATGAATGTAATCTTTAACAGTTAACAGTCGGCTTGTTGTAAGCGCGGAACACACTTCAATCCGAGTTCCCACACGAACATATTAAGTATTCAGTCCATTTTATCACGAAATTCAAACGATAAATGCCGTTTTAACGCTCTTTAATGTGACGTGACTGATAGACGCGTATCAGTTCAACTTAAAGCGGCAGCGCGCGAGTCAATGCGATCATCTCTTCCTAAAGAATAAACATAAATTAATATATCTTAAGGTATGTTGAGGATACATTACAACTTACTGAAATGTATCATATGTCGTGTAATCGCTCCATCTGTGTTTCAACCGCGGAAAGACAATAAAACTGCTTGTAAACAATGTCATGCAGAATCACGTTTACTCAGAAGTCATTCAGTGTCCACAGCTGTAGCTCACTAGAGAAATCAACTCTTTCACTGAATACATGCACTATATTAGCCGTTATATTCATTATATTAGCCGTTATATTCATTATATTAGCCGTTATATTCATTATATTAGCCGTTATATATTCATTATATACTGCTTAGCCTGTTAGTGATGTCTTGTTTATTTAATGTATGTTTAAATAAACCTGTCATGAAAATTACAGCCACTAAATGATTATATTTCAACAACGAATAAAAATAATTAGATTTAGAAGTGAATGCAAAAACTGCCTTATGTGAAGCTTATGAGTGTTGATTATTATATCTAAAAATAAATAGCAACTGAATTTAGGCTAATAGTTTGGGCTCTGTTGTTAATCTTTAATAGCTTTATGTAAGTAAGGGCTCCCTATATAGTTTACAGCATTATCTTTAAGAAACTTTTAGTTATGATTTAATTAATTTAAGGACAGACACAATTTTTTTCATTAAACCACTGTTGAATAAAAATGAATAAAAAGCACTTTTGTAAAACTGCTGTACCGAATCCATACCGAACCGGGACTTCAAAACCGAGGTACGTACCGAACCGTCAGTTTTGTGTACCGTTACACCCCTAATATGATGTGAGCAAAGGATATGCATAAAATGTATGTAAGTGAGATACACAAAATAATATGTAAACATAACGTTATTTTATTTCATCATAGCTTAGGTAGGCTATAGTACATGTGACTAATGTAGAAAAACAAAGTATATGTTTGTTAGTCATAGTTGACTTACAGTCTGTATGATGCACATGAGCTCTGGAGCTCCAGCTGGCTCTGACTCTACAGTCTGATCTGAGCACATCTGATATCAGGACAGGTGTGTTCACTTTACAGGTCAACTGTCCACTCACATCTACCGGCCTTATCTGACCAAAGCCATTGAAACCAAACCCAAACCAATTCATTGACTTATCCTGGTGAACACACTGTCACTTGCTTTCATGTATGATGGAAAGTTGCACGTTAGTTCCATCAGCAACAATAAGGAACGTCTAAAGTCGGAACACGAGCGATGTCTGCTGTCAAAATAAAAGCTCAAAATTAAAACACAATCGATAATAAAAGTTTGATGATTGTAATAAAGAGCGTTCTGTGTTAAATATGTTATATTTATAATTATACAAATATAGGGGTGCGCAGATGTGCTCATCATTATATTATTTTTTATATTATATTAATTATATTATGTTATTTTTTATATTATTTATCATATTATATTATACTATATCGTTTTTATATTATTAATTATATTAAATTATATGATTTTTATATGATTTATATATTATGTTATATCATATTATTAATTGTATTGTTTTTATATTATTAATTATATTACATTATATGATTTTTATATTATTAATTATATTCTATAATATTAATTATATTGTTTTTATATTATTAATTATATTACATTATATGATTTTTATACTATTGATTCTATTCTATTCTATTAATTATATTATATTGTTTTTATATTATTAATTATATTACATTACATTATTTTTATATTATATTATTAATTATATTCTATTCTATTTTATTACATTACATTACATTAAATTACTGTTTTCTATATTATTAATTATATTACTTTATATGATTTTTATATTATATTATATTATATTAATTATATTATAACTATATTAATTATATTATATAGTTTTTTTATTATATTATATTATTTATTATATTATATTATACTAATATATTGTTTTTAGATTATTCATTATATTCCATTATATGATTTTTATATTATTAATTATAATCTTATAATCATATAATAAAAAAATATTATATCATATAATATTATTAATTATATAATGTTGTTTTTATATTATTAATTATGTTCCATTATATGATTTTTATATTATTAATTATAATCTATTCTATTTTATTATATTATATTCAATTATATTATTTATTATAATATATTGTTTTTATATGAATTATATTACATTATATAGTTTTCTATATTATTAATTATATTACAGTACATGATTTTTATATTATACTATATTATATTATACTGTTTTCTAAATTATTAATTATATTACATTATGATATTATATGATATTATATTATATTATATTATATTAATTATATTATAACTATATTAATTATATTATATTGTTTTTTATTATATTATATTATTTATTATATTATATTATACTAATATATTGTTTTTAGATTATTCATTATATTCCATTATATGATTTTTATATGATCAATTATATGATTTATATATTATATCATATAATATTATTTATTATATGATGTTGTTTTTATATTATTAATTATATTCCATTATATGATTTTTATATTATTAATTATAATCTATTCTATTTTATTATATTATATTCAATTATATTATTTATTATAATATATTGTTTTTATATTAATTATATTACATTATATAGTTTTCTATATTATTAATTATATTACAGTACATGATTTTTATATTATATTATACTATATTATATTATACTGTTTTCTAAATTATTAATTATTATATTATATTATATTATATTATATTATATTATATTATATTATATTATATTATATTATATTATATTATATTATATTATATTATATTATATTATATTATATTAATTGTTTTAAACTAGAATCCATTGACTAGATACAGGACTTTAATTTTGAAATGTTTGGCAGCCATTATGAGGAAGCGCGTCTCGGTTTGTGGCTTCACTCTGTTTCTATGGCGGATCTGAGGGCTGCTGTCACTCACGGCGTCCGTAACTACTGTAAATAAACACAAATACTGCCATTAACACTGATTTCACTTCGCTTACCACAAGATCAATATTGAGGCTTCGGCTTCAGCAGCTTTGGAGCGCCAGGTGAGGGTTTATTATATTGAAATAAAACAGTTAATTAAAGTCACCGGCTGTGAGTTCAGCTTTCAGGTGCAGATTTCAGATTCATCACCTTTAACTGTGTTTACAATGTGTTTCGCTGTGTTTAAAATGTCTCTGGTATTGAAAACCAGTCATTTAGATTCTCTATTTCTACATATACTGAGAAGAAGTCGTAATTAATTGACTTTAATAAAGGGTTTGGGGAAGAATAGTGTGCTAGTGCTGTTAGCGCCATCTGATATGAATCTGATTTAATATCTGATCTCATTCGATTCCTGTTCTGAGTCTGTTGTCATATCTGACTTAATAGATCTGATTATGAATATGAATAATTCTGAATATGATTATTGGCTGTCTTGAATCTGATGTAATATCTTATTTCTGCATGTTTTTGAGTTGCATGAGTTGATACATTCACACCCCTTCCCAGGTTTTTAATGGGCTTTGAGTCCATAATTTCCTTCTCAAAACTCAAACTGTGTAATGAGCCATCTTTAATAGAGAGGTTTGTTCACATAATAAATCTTTGATCGGAATGTCCTGCATTATTAATGAGGTTTGGACGTCCCTTTGTGTCTGTAGTCATGGCGTCTCTGTCCGAGGAGGTGTTGTTGGTGGTGAAGAGGGTCCGTCAGAGAAAGCAGGACGGGACACTGTACCTGATGGCGGAGCGGATCGCCTGGGGTCCAGAAGGGAAGGACCGCTTCACAGTCAGCCACCTGTATGCCGACATCCGTTGTGAGTTCCTCCCAGATTTCAGAACCTCATTTGGGTTTGGTTGGTGTAGACCAGTGGTGGCGAACTCCGGTCCTGGAGGGCCACTGTCCTGCAGAGTTCAGCTCCAACCCTGATAAAACTCACCTGCCTTTAACTTTCTAGTAACCCTTCAGACCATGATAGTTTGTTTAGTTGTGTTTGATTAGGGTTGAAGCAAAACTATGCAGGACAGTGGCCCTCCAGGACCGGAGTTTGCCACCCCTGCCCTATACCCTCAAATAGGGCACTTTTTGAGGGGACAGCCATTTGTAGTGGTGTCCGAGACCATAGTGGACGTTATTGAGTGCACTCATTCAATCCCACATTGCACCGCAATAACGAGTGTACAGCCGATGAAAACACGACGGCTGTCTGACTTCACACACTCGTTTTCATTCACTCCTTCAAGTGAACTATATTAGTGGACTAATGTAGGGAATAGTGAGTGAGGGTTTAGGGGTGATTTCGGATTCAGCCATGGTCTGACTGCAACAATGCTTAGGTAGGTTGCACGTGTCAAATTGACATCCACATGAATGGCCGGACCCAGGGTTTCCCAGCAGAACATTGCCCAGAGCAGGGGCGATTCTAGGATTTTCATTTTAGGGGGGCTCAGCCCCTAGTGAGTTGTCTGGCTATCACCAGACCAAGCTCAATTTAAGATTGAGCATTGGTCTAGGGAGTCTGCTATGTATTTTCTACTGCACAAGAGTGGTGATCAACGAGCATAATTCAAATGACTCTGTGCAATCGGATAGTCCTTCAACCAATCAGACCACAAGAGGCGTGATCAACGGGCAATGACCCATCGCTTCTCTATCAGTCATCGTTTTAAACCCGCCAATAGCGCGCCAGGTGGATAAGCCAGTGTAGTAAAGCTTGTTGGTACGGGAAGAAGGAGGCGGGAACCGGCGAACATTTAACAAACTTTTAATGAAATAAACACAAAATAAAATGGCGGCAGCCCCTCGCGGCCGACTGCCGCCTACACACAAACAAACCCAAAATGAAAATAAAAATCTGCAGCCCCTCACGGACGACTGCAGCGAACACATAACATAACGTAAATAAAATACAACATAAAGTCCAGGCCTGGTCCTCTCTCGTCCCTCACTGTCGTCGCTCCTCCTTTATACTCCCTCACTCCTCCGCGAGGGCCGAGATCGCTGCGGCTCGCAGCTGGCGCTCATCCCCCCTGATGAGCGCCGCCTCGTCCCGCCCTCACGGTCCCTCGGCCTCGCTGCTCGCCACAGCCAGTCTGGGATTGGTTCCCGCAAAAGTTTAACAGAAGCAGTAGAAATTAATGTACAAGTTTCCAGACTGAGTTGCAGGGCGAAATCAAATCGCTGGCAGATCAGGCTGGGTTTACCCAGTCTACCTAGTCAGGGTATGAAAATAAAATGGTAACACTTTAGTTTAGGGTCCAATTCACACTATTAACTAGTAGCTTATTAGTATGCATATTAAGATATTGGCTGTTTACTATTACTTATACTTATAAAGCAAATATTAATGCCTTATTCTGAATGACCATATTGTACATCCCTTAATCATACAATGTAGGCAGGTTTATAATTTCACTGAGATCCCAAATGTGAGGCTAGGGGGGTTTCAGGGGCATGACCCCTCGAGAAAATTTTGAATTCCATGATCTACATATGTGCATTTTAAGATGTTCTGAACGCCCAAAAATTTGATAACAACAGCTTGAAAACCATGTCAGTGGGCAGATATGACTGATACATTTTTTCCATTTTTGTCAGTGAAGAAAGTAAACTTATGTTTAACTGATATTTATATGTTTTATGAATCATTTTCATAGGCATGTTAATTTACTGAAGGCTAACAGGAAAGCTAAGTAACTAAATGTATTAAATTAATTCACAATATGCACACATTCATTACTAATCTTATGCCCAATACAGGCTGAAAAAAGCTGAACTTTTTTATTTACAGAGAGCTACAAATGGAATGATTAATTTACAATATGCACACATTCATTACTATTAATCTTATGCCTAATCAGAAGAAAACGGCTTTGTTAATATTTCTTGTTTGTTAATTATATTATAAATGACATTACATAGGCCTATTTCAAATCCAAATGGCGAAATTCGACAAAAGTTTATTAATTTGCTTTAATATTTTTGTCATTTGTTTAACATTTCTGACTGTCAAATATTAATTTACATATCTTGCACTTGACGTCGAGTCGTGCTGCTAAAATTCGCGCTCAGCCTCAGCAGCCTCTGTGGACATAAAGCCCTTCTACTCTGATTTGATTGGTTTTCTCAAATATTTTGACATTGAAGAGCGATGACAGGCTCAGATCAACGCACACACCTCTGCATCTGATGTGCGCTCTATTCGGCGATTGAAGAACACACTGATTAACGCAGATTAAAAGACGGGATGAAGCCGAAGCCTCCCGCCAGTTTCATATGTTTGAAAGGTTAATCACACATTTTTTTAGGGGGGGCTGGACACTTAAAAAGGGCCTAGTGACGCCCATGGCCCAGAGCATCACATTCCCTCCACCAGCTCGTGGTCGTCCCACGGTGATCCTGGTGCATCACTTCCCCAGGTTAACGGCACACACGTACACAGCTGTCCACGTGATGTAAAAGAAAACAGGACTCATCAGACCAGACGACCTTCTTCCACTGCTCCAAGGTCCATTTCTGATGCTCACGTGCCCACTGTTGGCGCTTTAAACGTTGGATAGTCAGGGGTCATCATGGGCTCCCATACGCAGGAGAGTGTGATGCACTGTGTTGACACATTCCACCCATAACCATCATTACAATTTTGCTGGCTCGAACCAGATGGGATAGCCTTCATTGCCCTCGTGCATCGATGAGCCTTGGGCGCCCAACACTCTGTCGCCGGTTTGTGTTTGTCCCTTTTCAGACACTGTTGGTAAATCCTCACCACTGCCTATCCTCTGACCCAATTGCCTTGCCATTACAATTTAGCTCTTGCCGCTCAGATCTTTTATTCCTGCTCATTTCAATATATATATATAAATGTTTGTTTGTTTGTTGACTTGTGCAGGTCAGAAGATCAGTCCTGATGGTAAGGCAAAGATCCAGCTCCAGCTGATTCTGCACACTGGGGAAAGCACCACCTTTCATTTCGCCAATGAGAGCACAGCCCTGAAGGACAGGGACGCCACCAAAGAACTCCTACAGCAGCTCCTGCCCAAGTTCAAGAAGAAAGCCAATAAAGAGCTGGAGGAGAAGAACAGGTGACGTTTTGAATACATCTCATTTGCCATCATTAAATTGTATGCCACTTAGGGTTGGGCGACGTCTAGGAAATTGGCATTAGACAATGTCTAAAGTGAAACATAGCAATGGCGTTAAGCTCCGCTAATGTGGAGAAAGAGAGAACACGCAAGGAGCTGAAAGGGCTTGAATGAAGCGCGTTTGGATACTACTAGAGGATATAGTGCTGAAATATCATTACCACAGACCATCCTGAGTGCTTGTATCCGCACCGCTGTTTTGATGCTCTGCTCACTTCAACTAGAAACAGGAAAATGGTGCTACTGCTCTGTCTCGTGGTCCGGATGGAAACATGCCAGGGGTCCGGATGCGGACCGGTGCCATTTGAATATCATTGGGTTAGTCTGTGTAAAACATCTAGTAGCCTATAATTGGGTGTTTTTGCACAATTAAATCTTCAGTGTGTAAATTGTGTTCATTTTGAATGTAATGTGTATTGTTATCGGAAACGATTTCATTATTTGCGCGGAGGAATCACAATGCCGGCTCTACATTGTGATGTCTGTCAGTCATCGGCGATGGTCGATGGCATCGTCTATCGGCCCAACCCTAATGTCACTCTAACATCAGCAAATTGGCCACCTAAATATTGTTTGACCTCCAGCTGATGCTTTATGTTTCAGGATGTTGCAGGAAGACCCTGTTCTGTTCCAGCTCTATAAGGACTTAGTGGTGAGTCAGGTGATCAGCGCTGAGGAGTTCTGGGCCAATCGG
The DNA here is from genome assembly GCA_023566225.1 of Romanogobio albipinnatus. Lineage (NCBI taxonomy): Eukaryota > Metazoa > Chordata > Actinopteri > Cypriniformes > Gobionidae > Romanogobio > Romanogobio albipinnatus. The sequence continues at coordinate 34,410,176 of CM042262.1, forward strand.
CTGAGCCTGAATTCTGTGGAGCACTCCCTCGCCATCAATAACAAACAGGAAGTGGGCATCTCTGCTGCCTTCCTGGTGAGTTTAAATGTACCACAAGGCTAAAGTCAGCATGAAATTGAATTTGCGATGGGCTTTTCTTCCCTATTGCGATGTATATCCAAGGGGAATGGCTTCTGGGATGAGAAAAAATGACAGGATTTTGGCCTCTGGAATTGATTGGATTGTAGGGCGTTGCTAACTGTATGGACGCAGTTTTGCAGTCAGAGACACACGTCATGAAGAGAGCAGATATCTTTTGGAGGGGGTGGGGAGGTTAACGTTTTTTATTAAAGATCTGATGATTTTTTATTAAATCATCGTGATTTAACATTTACAATGTAAATTCACCTCACGATGGTTACAGGCCGACATCAGACCACAGACAGACGGCTGCAACGGCCTGCGGTACAATCTGACCTCTGACATCATCGAGTCGATCTTCAGAACGTACCCTACAGGTGAGATATGTGACAAAGATTGTGCTCAAACAATCTCTATAATCGGTGCAAACAATGCGTCTGCTTCAAACCCTTCAAACATAGGCATCCGAACTGATATAGATCCTCATAAGTGACTGATTCAGAACAAAACTCATTTATAAACTAATATGCTCACAATTTATCCCATCATGTTTTTCCACAGTTAACACAGCTAATGGTGTGAGACTCTAATACGCTTAAAAATACATAATGCTTTTTTATGGATACCTTTAGGTATTGAATTATGCTTCTCTCTTTTTTATCATTGAGCTTCTCACATTGCATTCTGTATGGAAGCCTATTTCCGCCACATATAAGAGAGAAAAAATCATGCCTAGGTAAAACATAATTATGAGAAGTCATCATTTCTACATAATATTTGTCATAATTATGGCTTTTTTCAAAATGTCAACTTATGTTATAATTATTACTTTCTCATAATTATGACTTTTTCCTCATAATTCGTGAAGTTTTGTCATAATTTACTCATTTCTACCACATAAGAAAAAATATCATGCTTAAGTAAATCATAATTATGAGATAAAATCAATAATTTCTATATAATATTTGTCATAATTATGGCTTTTGTCAAAGTTTCAACTTATGGCATAATTATTACTTTCTCATATTCTCATAATTATGACTTTTTCCTCATAATTCATGACATTTTTCAGAATTTCCTCATTTCTACCACATAAGAAAAATATCATGCTTAAGTAAATCATAATTATGAGATAAAAGCCATAATTTCTATTTAATATTTGTCATAATTATGGCTTTTGTCAAAGTTTCAACTTATGTCATAATTATTACTTTCTCATATTCTCATAATTATGACTTTTTCCTCATAATTTGTGACATTTTGTCAGAATCTCCTCATTTCTACCACATAAGAAAAATATCATGCTTAAGTAAATCATAATTATGAGATAAAAGCCATAATTTCTATATAATATTTGTCATAATTATGGCTTTTGTCAAAGTTTCAACTTATGGAATAATTATTACTTTCTCATATTCTCATAATTATGACTTTTTCCTCATAATTCTTGACATTTTGTCATAATTTACTCATTTCTACCACATAAGAAAAATATCATGCTTAAGTAAATCATAATTATGAGAAGTCATAATTTCTACATAATATTTGTCATAATTATGGCTTTTTTCAAAATGTCAACTTATGTCATAATTATTACTTTCTCATATTCTCATAATTATGACTTTTTCCTCATAATTCGTGACATTTTGTCATAATTTCCTCATTTCTACCACATAAGAAAAAATATCATGCTTAAGTAAATCATAATTATGAGATAAAAGCCATAATTTCTATATAATATTTGTCATAATTATGGCTTTTGTCAAAGTTTCAACTTATGTCATAATTATTACTTTCTCATATTCTCATAATTATGACTTTTTCCTCATAATTTGTGACATTTTGTCAGAATTTCCTTATTTCTACCACATAAGAAAAATATCATGCTTAAGTAAATCATAATTATGAGATAAAAGCCATAATTTCTATATAATATTTGTCATAATTATGGCTTTTGTCAAAGTTTCAACTTATGGCATAATTATTACTTTCTCATATTCTCATAATTATGACTTTTTCCTCATAATTTGTGACATTTTGTCAGAATTTCCTTATTTCTACCACATAAGAAAAATATCATGCTTAAGTAAATCATAATTATGAGATAAAAGCCATAATTTCTATATAATATTTGTCATAATTATGGCTTTTGTCAAAGTTTCAACTTATGGAATAATTATTACTTTCTCATATTCTCATAATTATGACTTTTTCCTCATAATTCTTGACATTTTGTCATAATTTCCTTATTTCTACCACATAAGAAAAATATCATGCTTAAGTAAATCATAATTATGAGAAGTCATAATTTCTACATAATATTTGTCATAATTATGGCTTTTTTCAAAATGTCAACTTATGTCATAATTATTACTTTCTCATATTCTCATAATTATGACTTTTTCCTCATAATTCATGACATTTTGTCATAATTTCCTCATTTCTACCACATAAGAAAAAATATCATGCTTAAGTAAATCATAATTATGAGATAAAAGCCATAATTTCTATATAATATTTGTCATAATTATGGCTTTTGTCAAAGTTTCAACTTATGTCATAATTATTACTTTCTCATATTCTCATAATTATGACTTTTTCCTCATAATTTGTGACATTTTGTCAGAATCTCCTCATTTCTACCACATAAGAAAAATATCATGCTTAAGTAAATCATAATTATGAGATGAAAGCCATAATTTCTATATAATATTTGTCATAATTATGGCTTTTGTCAAAGTTTCAACTTATGGCATAATTATTACTTTCTCATATTTATGACTTTTTCCTCATAATTCATGAAGTTTTGTCATAATTTCCTCATTTCTACCACATAAGAAAAAATATCATACTTAAGTAAATCATAATTATGAGATAAAAGCCATATTTTCTATATAATATTTGTCATAATTATGGCTTTTGTCAAAGTTTCAACTTATGGCATAATTATTACTTTCTCATATTCTCATAATTATGACTTTTTCCTCATAATTCATGACATTTTGTCAGAATCTCCTCATTTCTACCACATAAGAAAAAATATCATGCTTAAGTAAATCATAATTATGAGATAAGCCATAATTTCTATATAATATTTGTCATAATTATGGCTTTTGTCAAAGTTTCAACTTATGGCATAATTATTACTTTCTCATATTCTCATAATTATGACTTTTTCCTCATAATTTGTGACATTTTGTCAGAATCTCCTCATTTCTACCACATAAGAAAAATATCATGCTTAAGTAAATCATAATTATGAGATAAGCCATAATTTCTATATAATATTTGTTATAATTATGGCTTTTGTCAAAGTTTCAACTTATGTCATAATTATTACTTTCTCATATTTATGACTTTTTCCTCATAATTCATGAAGTTTTGTCATAATTTCCTCATTTCTACCACATAAGAAAAAATATCATGCTTAAGTAAATCATAATTATGAGATAAAAGCCATAATTTCTATATAATATTTGTTATAATTATGGCTTTTGTCAAAGTTTCAACTTATGTCATAATTATTACTTTCTCATATTTATGACTTTTTCCTCATAATTCATGAAGTTTTGTCATAATTTCCTCATTTCTACCACATAAGAAAAAATATCATGCTTAAGTAAATCATAATTATGAGATAAAAGCCATAATTTCTATATAATATTTGTTATAATTATGGCTTTTGTCAAAGTTTCAACTTATGGCATAATTATTACTTTCTCATATTCTCATAATTATGACTTTTTCCTCATAATTTGTGACATTTTGTCAGAATCTCCTCATTTCTACCACATAAGAAAAATATCATGCTTAAGTAAATCATAATTATGAGATGAAAGCCATAATTTCTATATAATATTTGTCATAATTATGGCTTTTGTCAAAGTTTCAACTTATGGCATAATTATTACTTTCTCATATTTATGACTTTTTCCTCATAATTCATGAAGTTTTGTCATAATTTCCTCATTTCTACCACATAAGAAAAAATATCATGCTTAAGTAAATCATAATTATGAGATAAAAGCCATAATTTCTATATAATATTTGTTATAATTATGGCTTTTGTCAAAGTTTCAACTTATGGCATAATTATTACTTTCTCATATTCTCATAATTATGACTTTTTCCTCATAATTCATGACATTTTGTCAGAATCTCCTCATTTCTACCACATAAGAAAAAATATCATGCTTAAGTAAATCATAATTATGAGATAAGCCATAATTTCTATATAATATTTGTCATAATTATGGCTTTTGTCAAAGTTTCAACTTATGGCATAATTATTACTTTCTCATATTCTCATAATTATGACTTTTTCCTCATAATTCATGACATTTTGTCAGAATCTCCTCATTTCTACCACATAAGAAAAATATCATGCTTAAGTAAATCATAATTATGAGATAAAAGCCATAATTTCTATATAATATTTGTCATAATTATGGCTTTTGTCAAAGTTTCAACTTATGGAATAATTATTACTTTCTCATATTCTCATAATTATGACTTTTTCCTCATAATTCGTGACATTTTGTCATAATTTACTCATTTCTACCACATAAGAAAAATATCATGCTTAAGTAAATCATAATTATGAGATAAAAGCCATAATTTCTATATAATATTTGTTATAATTATGGCTTTTGTCAAAGTTTCAACTTATGTCATAATTATTACTTTCTCATATTCTCATAATTATGACTTTTTCCTCATAATTTGTGACATTTTGTCATAATTTCCTCATTTCTACCACATAAGAAAAATATCATGCTTAAGTAAATCATAATTATGAGATAAAAGCCATAATTTCTATATAATATTTGTTATAATTATGGCTTTTGTCAAAGTTTCAACTTATGTCATAATTATTACTTTCTCATATTCTCATAATTATGACTTTTTCCTCATAATTTGTGACATTTTGTCAGAATTTCCTCATTTCTACCACATAAGAAAAAATATCATGCTTAAGTAAATCATAATTATGAGATAAAAGCCATAATTTCTATATAATATTTGTCATAATTATGGCTTTTGTCAAAGTTTCAACTTATGGAATAATTATTACTTTCTCATATTCTCATAATTATGACTTTTTCCTCATAATTCGTGACATTTTGTCATAATTTACTCATTTCTACCACATAAGAAAAATATCATGCTTAAGTAAATCATAATTATGAGATAAAAGCCATAATTTCTATATAATATTTGTTATAATTATGGCTTTTGTCAAAGTTTCAACTTATGTCATAATTATTACTTTCTCATATTCTCATAATTATGACTTTTTCCTCATAATTTGTGACATTTTGTCATAATTTCCTCATTTCTACCACATAAGAAAAATATCATGCTTAAGTAAATCATAATTATGAGATAAAAGCCATAATTTCTATATAATATTTGTTATAATTATGGCTTTTGTCAAAGTTTCAACTTATGTCATAATTATTACTTTCTCATATTCTCATAATTATGACTTTTTCCTCATAATTTGTGACATTTTGTCATAATTTACTCATTTCTACCACATAAGAAAAAATATCATGCTTAAGTAAATCATAATTATGAGATAAAAGCCATAATTTCTATATAATATTTGTTATAATTATACCTTTTGTCAAAGTTTCAACTTATGTCATAATTATTACTTTCTCATATTCTCATAATTATGACTTTTTCCTCATAATTCTTGACATTTTGTCATAATTTACTCATTTCTACCACATAAGAAAAAATATCATGCTTAAGTAAATCATAATTATGAGATAAAAGCCATAATTTCTATATAATATTTGTTATAATTATGGCTTTTGTCAAAGTTTCAACTTCTCATAATTATTACTTTCTCATAATTATGACTTTTTCCTCATAATTCGTGAAGTTTGTCATAATTTCCTCATTTCTACCACATAAGAAAAATATCATGCTTAAGTAAATCATAATTATTAGAACAAAGCCATAATTTCTATATAATATTTGTTATAATTATGGCTTTTGTCAAAGTTTCAACTTATGTCATAATTATTACTTTCTCATATTCTCATAATTATGACTTTTTCCTCATAATTTGTGACATTTTGTCATAATTTACTCATTTCTACCACATAAGAAAAAATATCATGCTTAAGTAAATCATAATTATGAGATAAAAGCCATAATTTCTATATAATATTTGTTATAATTATACCTTTTGTCAAAGTTTCAACTTATGTCATAATTATTACTTTCTCATATTCTCATAATTATGACTTTTTCCTCATAATTCTTGACATTTTGTCATAATTTACTCATTTCTACCACATAAGAAAAAATATCATGCTTAAGTAAATCATAATTATGAGATAAAAGCCATAATTTCTATATAATATTTGTCATAATTATGGCTTTTGTCAAAGTTTCAACTTCTCATAATTATTACTTTCTCATAATTATGACTTTTTCCTCATAATTCGTGAAGTTTGTCATAATTTCCTCATTTCTACCACATAAGAAAAATATCATGCTTAAGTAAATCATAATTATTAGAACAAAGCCATAATTTCTATATATTTGTTATAATTATGGCTTTTGTCAAAAGTTTCAACTTATGTCATAATTATTACTTTCTCATATTCTCATAATTATGACTTTTTCCTCATAATTCATGACATTTTGTCATAATTTCCTCATTTCTACCACATAAGAAAAAATATCATGCTTAAGTAAATCATAATTATGAGATAAAAGCCATAATTTCTATATAATATTTGTTATAATTATGGCTTTTGTCAAAGTTTCAACTTATGTCATAATTATTACTTTCTCATATTCTCATAATTATGACTTTTTCCTCATAATTTGTGACATTTTGTCAGAATCTCCTCATTTCTACCACATAAGAAAAATATCATGCTTAAGTAAATCATAATTATGAGATAAAAGCCATAATTTCTATATAATATTTGTCATAATTATGGCTTTTGTCAAAGTTTCAACTTATGGCATAATTATTACTTTCTCATATTTATGACTTTTTCCTCATAATTCATGAAGTTTTGTCATAATTTCCTCATTTCTACCACATAAGAAAAAATATCATACTTAAGTAAATCATAATTATGAGATAAAAGCCATATTTTCTATATAATATTTGTCATAATTATGGGTTTTGTCAAAGTTTCAACTTATGGCATAATTATTACTTTCTCATATTCTCATAATTATGACTTTTTCCTCATAATTCGTGACATTTTGTCATAATTTACTCATTTCTACCACATAAGAAAAAATATCATGCTTAAGTAAATCATAATTATGAGATAAGCCATAATTTCTATATAATATTTGTCATAATTATGGCTTTTGTCAAAGTTTCAACTTATGGCATAATTATTACTTTCTCATATTCTCATAATTATGACTTTTTCCTCATAATTTGTGACATTTTGTCATAATTTACTCATTTCTACCACATAAGAAAAATATCATGCTTAAGTAAATCATAATTATGAGATAAAAGCCATAATTTCTATATAATATTTGTCATAATTATGGCTTTTGTCAAAGTTTCAACTTATGGAATAATTATTACTTTCTCATATTCTCATAATTATGACTTTTTCCTCATAATTCTTGACATTTTGTCATAATTTACTCATTTCTACCACATAAGAAAAATATCATGCTTAAGTAAATCATAATTATGAGAAGTCATAATTTCTACATAATATTTGTCATAATTATGGCTTTTTTCAAAATGTCAACTTATGTCATAATTATTACTTTCTCATATTCTCATAATTATGACTTTTTCCTCATAATTTGTGACATTTTGTCAGAATTTCCTCATTTCTACCACATAAGAAAAAATATCATGCTTAAGTAAATCATAATTATGAGATAAAAGCCATAATTTCTATATAATATTTGTCATAATTATGGCTTTTGTCAAAGTTTCAACTTATGTCATAATTATTACTTTCTCATATTCTCATAATTATGACTTTTTCCTCATAATTCGTGACATTTTGTCAGAATCTCCTCATTTCTACCACATAAGAAAAATATCATGCTTAAGTAAATCATAATTATGAGATAAAAGCCATAATTTCTATATAATATTTGTCATAATTATGGCTTTTGTCAAAGTTTCAACTTATGGCATAATTATTACTTTCTCATATTTATGACTTTTTCCTCATAATTCATGAAGTTTTGTCATAATTTCCTCATTTCTACCACATAAGAAAAAATATCATACTTAAGTAAATCATAATTATGAGATAAAAGCCATAATTTCTATATAATATTTGTCATAATTATGGCTTTTGTCAAAGTTTCAACTTATCTCATAATTATTACTTTCTCATATTCTCATAATTATGACTTTTTCCTCATTATTCGTGACATTTTGTCATAATTTACTCATTTCTACCACATAAGAAAAAATATCATGCTTAAGTAAATCATAATTATGAGATAAGCCATAATTTCTATATAATATTTGTCATAATTATGGCTTTTGTCAAAGTTTCAACTTATCTCATAATTATTACTTTCTCATATTCTCATAATTATGACTTTTTCCTCATTATTCGTGACATTTTGTCATAATTTACTCATTTCTACCACATAAGAAAAAATATCATGCTTAAGTAAATCATAATTATGAGATAAAAGCCATAATTTCTATATAATATTTGTTATAATTATGCCTTTTGTCAAAGTTTCAACTTATGTCATAATTATTACTTTCTCATATTCTCATAATTATGACTTTTTCCTCATAATTCATGAAGTTTGTCATAATTTCCTCATTTCTACCACATAAGAAAAATATCATGCTTAAGTAAATCATAATTATTAGAACAAAGCCATAATTTCTATATAATATTTGTTATAATTATGGCTTTTGTCAAAAGTTTCAACTTATGTCATAATTATTACTTTCTCATATTCTCATAATTATGACTTTTTCCTCATAATTCATGACATTTTGTCATAATTTCCTCATTTCTACCACATAAGAAAAAATATCATGCTTAAGTAAATCATAATTATGAGATAAAAGCCATAATTTCTATATAATATTTGTTATAATTATGGCTTTTGTCAAAGTTTCAACTTATGTCATAATTATTACTTTCTCATATTCTCATAATTATGACTTTTTCCTCATAATTTGTGACATTTTGTCAGAATCTCCTCATTTCTACCACATAAGAAAAATATCATGCTTAAGTAAATCATAATTATGAGATAAAAGCCATAATTTCTATATAATATTTGTCATAATTATGGCTTTTGTCAAAGTTTCAACTTATGGCATAATTATTACTTTCTCATATTTATGACTTTTTCCTCATAATTCATGAAGTTTTGTCATAATTTCCTCATTTCTACCACATAAGAAAAAATATCATACTTAAGTAAATCATAATTATGAGATAAAAGCCATAATTTCTATATAATATTTGTCATAATTATGGCTTTTGTCAATAAATTGCCATGTTCACATATGCATAAACGAACCGAACCAAGGGAGAAAATGCACCAGGTTCTGAAACAAACTCTCAGGTGTGAAATTTATGACAGTTTTTTTACTAGAAACTGAGACTTTAGGGACAAAATAAAATGCTTGAATTAGTTGTAAAGTGTTGAATATGACCCTTTTCTGTCTCTCTTTGTCTTTGATTGCAGTCAAGCAGAAATACGCTGAGAACGTTCCTCACAACATGACGGAGAAGGAGTTCTGGACGCGCTTCTTTCAGTCTCATTACTTCCACAGGGATCGGATCAACACAGGCCAGCAGGACATCTTCTCCGAGTGTGCCAAACAGGACGAGAAGGGTAGCGCACCTATGTAGTGCTGTTACTGTTTTAAGATCTTATATACTCTGAAGGAATCTCCCATGGACTTCATCTGAGCGTGTTAAGTAGCTCTTCTGTGTCCATGCGTGAGTTGTATTCTGATGGAGTTTGTCTATTCACAGGCCAGAAATCTATGGTGAACCAAGGAGTGAAGAACCCCATGGTGGATCTGCTTTCACTCGAGGATAAGACATTAGATGAGGTGAGTGTTGGACTTGAAATGACAGTTCTTCTGTGTGTAGGATTGTTTGGTGAAACTGGATCTCTCTGTGTGTCTCTGAAGGGTTACGGCACAGCTACAGTTCCCACTACATCAAACCCCTCAAACAAATCACTGAGAGAGAACAGCAACTCCGCCATAATCAAACGCTTCAACCACCACAGTGCCATGGTGCTGGCGGCCGGCCTACGCAAAGCGTAAGCATCTCAACAGCGGAGTGTGGGTGTTTGTTGTGTCACAGATTTAATATTCTCTGTGTGTGTGTGTGTGTGTGTGTGTGTGTGTGTGTGTGTGTGTGTGTGTGTGTGTGTGTGTGTGTGTGTGTGTGTGTTTTACAGGGACAATGATCAAGCCAGTGAGACCAGCAGCACTGATGGGAACTCCAGAGATTCAGATTTCTTCCAGCCGCCACTCAAAAAGGTGAAACGCCACTCGAGCTTGTCCATAACAAGGGCTAATGGATGTTGTTAGGCAGGATACAAAGTAGGGGTGGCACGGTACATGGAAAAAAAACGAACTGTTCGGTTCGCTTGTCTCGGTTCGGAGTGTGTGCGTCGCACGGTTTGCGCATGCGCAATGTATCCTCGTGCCCGTATGTTACCTCAGACAGTGGGTGTCCTTTTCGCGCGAAATAAGAGGTGTGTGGACATACAGTAAAGTAAAAGTAGAGTGCTGCAGGTCACGTCACATGTAGAAATGAAAGTGGGAGAGATAAGGAAGGCTGCCCGGAGTTGGAGGATGCGCTAGCATCGTATAGCAGGGCAGAGTGCGGAGAGCGGGAGCCGCGCCGTGCGTGCCCGTTGCGCAGACACACACTGGCAGTGTTTGTCTCACGAGTCGCGCAGCTGACTTTCCGGTGTTCTCCTCCGACCCCTGTCTGTCTCGTGCTTTGATTTATGATGGGCAGCATATATCTGCTGCAAGTGCGACCGTGTTCCCCTCTGTCTCATACACACATGCATATGTTGTATATAAGTAGTTCACATGATAAATGTAACATTTAAAAGTTAAGATATTCTTCTAGTTCTAATAATTTAAACATGCCTTTGAAGTTTGGGCAAAAACTTCTGGCAGTGTTGTGTTTTCGTGTATTTAATATTATTTTTTCACAGCGTTGGATGTCATATGGTGATTGTGAAACACACGGGACACTTCATGGTGAAATTTGTTTATCAGGTCAGCTGAATTAAAGCCACAGTGCATTGTTCTGATCAAAATTGATATGATTAACATGAAAAATGTTACGCCAATGTGTCGGACTCGGTAGACAGCCAGTTAGGAAACCACTTGATTAAACAATTTTTAATACTGTATCCTAAATTGTGGATGATTAAGCTATATATCATATGCTGAAGTAAATTTCTGGAGTGTTAACGATTAAAAAAAACAACAACAAGAACCGTACAGAACCGAAAACCGTGACCCTAAAACAGTGATACGAACCGAACCGTGGGTTTTGTGAACCGTGCCACCCCTAATACAAAGCGAACCCCTCTAGCAAACTCACTGTAGCTTTATTAAATAATTACATTTTAAATGTAACAATTATCCATATTTTGAAATCATGCTTAAGTAAATCATAATTATGAGAAGTCAAAAAGCGTTTTTGTCATAATTATGATTTTTTGTTAATTATTTCTCTCATAATTGTTTTTTTATTGTCAATTCCGTCTTTTTGTCATAATTTCACTGTCATAATTACGTTTATCTCATAATTTCAACTTTTGTCATTATCGGGATTTTTATCCCTAAATTTTATGCCATAATTTTAGCCATAAAACGTTTTATCTCAGAATCATGAATTGTTACTAGTCATAATGTTGATAATTATATGCATTTTGGAACAATCCATTTAAAATAAATATATATATATACTGTATGAAATATTTATTTATATATACTGTATGAAATTATTGAATTCTGTGAATAAAAATAAAATAATAATAATGATCATAATAATCATAAAAACAACTCTAATAATACTTTTATTATAATATGTTGTTTTATATTATTATAAATACTTGATATTTTAATTGTGTGCATATATTTTTGTATTCATTTAATTAAATTTTTTTTAATAATAATAACGGATTTCCTTCTTTTTCGTCTTTAGCCGCTCAGCTGTGTTTTAGCCGTTTTTAATGTGAATAATGTCGCGTTCCAGGCAACCCATAACCCGTGTTTTTCCAACCTTCTACCCGTGAAAGTGCACTGGAACGGCAGTCAAACTCGTACTAGATCGATGTACTCCCAGTTACGCGCTCTGACGTCACATAGCCCGCGAAACAACAATGCAGCCCCTATGGATGCTGTGTTTATGGAAATCGTACACATAAATCAATACCAAATACATTTCCAAATATACAAATAACGTAAAATAAAAGGTATAACAGCTTCTCTTGCCTTAGTGCTGTTTTTTCTCCTCTGTTTCCCTCAAATAAGCAAGGATTAACTACCTTTGGCGATAGAAATGAGTGTAAATGAGCCCTGTACGGTCCGCCGTGCTTTGTTTACATCTAGCTACCACAATTCCTTGCGCTCATGCAGTTTAGCGTGACTTTGCCTGGAACGCTACAAAGTCGTGAGTCGTGGTTTGAAGTCGTGACTTACTTAACAGCATTCAAACTAGATTCTCATGTTGTTTTGTGACTCTTCAGGTGAAATTACAGGAAGCCATAGAATATGATGACCTTCAGGGTGAGTCTGGGCGTAAGACCATCGCTCTGAACCTGAAGAAATCAGACAGGTAAACACTCAGCGCCTTTATTCTGTAGCTTCCAGACACTGTGTAGATGTTTGGATAATCTACAGATCTTCATATTAAGTATCTTTACATTTTTAAGATATTCCCACGGCCCGACTCCGTTGCAGTCGCAGCATTACTCCACCAGTCAGGACATTATCAACTCCATCAGCATTATCCAGCAGGAGATGAGGAACTATAAACCCCGCCTGACGCAGGTACACCCGTGAGACGCTGATGTGGATGTGTGGGTACAAGTTTGAAACTTATATTCTGGGTTCCCACGCTTCTTGAATTTCAGACACATGGATTCAAGGCCTGGAAAGTACTTGAAAACAAACATAGGTCCTTGAAAGTGCTTGAATTAAGCATGAACTGCATTTTGTTAGAGTAGCATGGTGCTATTACAAAAATTGGCCTTCATGCGCTGCCAAAGCCAGAACAAAACAGCATTACGGGAGGAAGCTATTTCAATATATTTCTGCTGTTCCATAAGCGCCATCTACTGTCAAAAGCCCTATTCGGATGATAATTGTTTCTCGTGGGGTCGTAAGGTATTTTCATCATTGTCAGGGGCTAGTCTGATTTTATTGCCGCCCGAATCCAGAATGTCTGTGTTTTTCTCCCACCACCCGTGTAAAAATCCCCGGCCGAATTTTTTGACAAACACAAAGGACGTGGGGTCATTTAATTGCCGTCCGAATACACATCTCTGAGTTTTCACTTCAAAATTCACTGTTTATATCCTTTTTGACCACTGCAGGGCACCGTATGGTTGCGCTTTTCTGTAATTTGGATGCATATCAAAGATCTAGGCTTTTATTACTGAAATGCGGGCAAGTATTTACAAGAACAATATTTCATCACTGCTCAAATAATAAAAAGAGGAAAAGCACGTAAACATTTGAAATGGGCCATTATTACGGCATTATTATATCTGTTAAATATAATATACACTCACCTAAAGGATTATTAGGAACACCATACTAATACTGTGTTTGACCCCCTTTCGCCTTCAGAACTGCCTTAATTCTACGTGGCATTGATTCAACAAGGTGCTGAAAGCATTCTTTAGAAATGTTGGCCCATATTGATAGGATAGCATCTTGCAGTTGATGGAGATTTGTGGGATGCACATTCAGGGCACGAAGCTCCCGTTCCACCACATCCCAAAGATGCTCTATTGGGTTGAGATCTGGTGACTGTGGGAGCCATTTTAGTACAGTGAACTCATTGTCATGTTCAAGAAACCAATTTGAAATGATTTGAGCTTTGTGACATTATCCTGCTGGAAGTAGCCATCAGAGGATGGGTACATGGTGGTCATAAAGGGATGGACATGGTCAGAAACAATGCTCAGGTAGGCCGTGGCATTTAAACGATGCCCAATTGGCACTAAGGGGCCTAAAGTGTGCCAAGAAAACATCCCCCACACCATTACACCACCACCACCAGCCTGCACAGTGGTAACAAGACATGATGGATCCATGTTCTCATTCTGTTTACGCCAAATTCTGACTCTACCATCTGAATGTCTCAACAGAAATCGAGACTCATCAGACCAGGCAACATTTTTCCAGTCTTCAACTGTCCAATTTTGGTGAGCTCGTGCAAATTGTAGCCTCTTTTTCCCATTTGTAGTGGAGATGAGTGGTACCCGGTGGGGTCTTCTGCTGTTGTAGCCCATCCGCCTCAAGGTTGTGCGTGTTGTGGCTTCACAAATGCTTTGCTGCATACCTCGGTGGTAACGAGTGGTTATTTCAGTCAAAGTTGCTCTTCTATCAGCTTGAATCAGTCGGCCCATTCTCCTCTGACCTCTAGCATCAACAAGGCATTTTGGCCCACAGGACTGCCGCATACTGGATGTTTTCCCTTTTCACACCATTCTTTGTAAACCCTAGAAATGGTTGTGCGTGAAAATCCCAGTAACTGAGCAGATTGTGAAATACTCAGACCGGCCCGTCTGGCACCAACAACCATGCCACGCTCAAAATTGCTTAAATCCCCTTTCTTTCCCATTCTGACATTCAGTTTGGAGTTCAGGAGATTGTCTTGACCAGGACCACACCCCTAAATGCATTGAAGCAACTGCCATGTGATTGGTTGATTAGATAATTGCATTAATGAGTAATTGAACAGGTGTTCCTAATAATCCTTTAGGTGAGTGTATGTGCGGGTCTTAAAAGCCTTCAAATTGATTTTTAAAAAGGTACAGGTGATTTAATAAATTATTTTGCATATTTTTAATGCCTAACCTTTAATTTAAAAATTCATGTATACAATATTATCTCTATATTTTGATGTTTTAATTAAGTAATGATTTATACAAAATAAAACTAGTGTGAAATAAATGTTAAAAGCAGGATTAAGAGCTGCGAACAGCATCTCTCGTTAAAACTAAAACTTGCTCTTGTACACCAGCCTCTTTCATCGTTGGATTTTGTAAAATTGGACATTTTTCCTCATTGGAAATTGTTTTTTAGTTGTCAGTATATGCCTTAGCGTTACTGCATTAATGATAAACACAGGTACAGTAGGTATTTGATATATTGGCAATAACACACCCATCTTTATCGTTGTGCTTGATTTAAAATAAAAGGTGCTTTAAAAAGTCCTTGAATCTGGTGTTTATGAAAGAGTGGGAACCCTGTATATTGTAGTCTGTGTTTTATTTTCTGGCGTGTTTCAGGTGATGTCAAGCAGTGTGGCGAGCTCCGCCATCACAGCGCTGTCGCCTGGAGGGGTTCTGATGCTGGGCGGAGGCCAACAGACCATTAACCGTCAGTGTTTGACCTATTCATCCCATTATAACAATATCAAATGTACCCTCAGCTGAGACTTTAATGCACTCTGCTATTGCAAGACGTTTAAAGCAGGCATTTTTAAGTCTCACTAAGGCATTTTACTGTCCATTAACTTGGTCTATTCATTCTTTATGTGTATTTATATAGAATTAGTGCCCACCGATGTTCAGGGCGAGCTGAAGCACTTATACACTGCCGCTGGAGAGCTGCTCCGACACTTCTGGTCCTGTTTCCCCGTCAACAGTCCTTTCCTGGAGGAGAAGGTCAAGAAGTGCACCTGCAATCACTTCAATAATATAGTATATTTGCTATCTTGCGTTGTTTTGTTGTAGCATGATTCGTTTTATCTGTCCCTCCCTCCTGCATACAGGTGATAAAGATGAAATCTAACCTGGAGAGATTCCAGTTGACGAAGCTCCGCCCCTTTCAAGACAAGATCCAACGGCAGTACTTGAGCACTAACGTAAGGCCACGCCCCTGACCACACCCCCTCCATTTACTTCAATGGATTCTACTTAGAGTACACATGAATAATTAATGCTCGTCAGAATTGATCATTTCCAGAATTGTGAGGGAAAACTGGTTCAGGGTAGAGTGCTGTTTAACCCTCGTGTGGTCTTCGGTCATTTTAGACTTTAGTTTAGGGTCCAATTTTCTCTATTAACTATTTGCTTATTAACATGCATATTACTAGGATATTGGCTGTTTATTAGTACTTATAAAGCACATATTAATGCATTATTCTACATCCCTAAATCCTACCCAATGCCTAAACATAACAACTACCTTACTAACTATTAATAAGCAGTAATTAGGAGTTCATTAAGGCAAACGTCATAGTTAATATTGAGAATTGGTCCCTAATCTAAAGTTTTTTTTTATTTTTTACATCTTTGAAATGGTTTGAAACTTGTGTGGCACTTGCTATAGGAACACAAAAAATGTGGTCATTATTATACAATTCTAGATGGTCTTAAAATTATCTTTGGCCCTGTTTACACTAGAGAGTGACACAGGAGTGGATTTTCAAACATCTCCCATCCCACTCCCGCAAAAAAAAATCCTGGGAAAAAACGGGGGGAAATTCCCGTCCCGTCTCAATCCCAGAATAATGACTCCCCTTCCCTCCCACTCCTGTGTAGGGGTGTGCGATATTGACAAAAAAAGAAATCTCGATATTTTCTGGGATTTTCTCGATAACGATATTTTGCCGAGTGTGTTATTGTGCTGGCGCTTTGGTAGGTTTAGGACCACCATGGTCAGCTGACTCCTAAAGTTTATGATATTCTTCATATTCTGTGTGGTGGTCAGTTCACAGAAGTGACATAAATCATCTTTACCTTGATACATTTGTTTTACATCTTTTGTGTCAATTTCATAAATTTAATAAAAATTTATTATAATAAGACACAATAGGGCTGTTACCAATCCAATTAAATAAGTATCAATAAAATTAATCTTATACATTAATAAACACAGAAGCTGCATCTGAAGTGGCATTTAGATCATTTACACAGACTGTTTACTGATCATTTACACAGCTCAGAAGTGACAAATTAATAACCTGCAGTTATGCATAAATAATATTTTGATGTTTAAAAAATAAATTGTTGAATAATATTGATATTTGAAATTATTTAAAGGGTTAGTTCACCCAAAAATGAAAATTATGTCATTAATTACTCGCCCTCATGTCGTTTGACACCCGTAAAACATTCGTTCATCTTCGGAACACAAATGAAGATATTTTAGTTGAAAGCTGATGCTGAGAAAGGCTTCCATTGGCATTCAGTACATTTACACTCACAAGACCCATAAAAGGCACTAAAAACGTCGTTACAAAGTCCATCTCACTACAGTGGCTCTACAATAATTTTACGAAGCGACGATAATAGTTTTTGTGCGAAAAAAAAATCAAAATAACGACTTTATTCTACAAGTTCTTGTCTTCCTTGTTGGCCTCTGCCGTGAAACTCACGAAGCACCATGACGCATGCGCGAGAATATGACGCAGAACCGGCGTTCGGGAATCCATGAAATGCACACTTTAGTCCCATTTTGAGCACTACGGCGAGACCTAAAGCACGATCAATGTAGAATTCAACAGCTTAGATACAGCGCGTCTTCCTCTGCTCGTTGTAAACAAATCTCCTCCTCGCTTCTGGGTCACGTGTCCGAACGCCGGTTCTGCGTCATATTCTCGCGCATGCGTCGTGGTGCTTCGTGAGTTCACGGCAGAGGCCGACAAGGAAGACAAGAACTTGTGGAATAAAGTCGTTATTTTTATTTTATTTTTCGCACAAAAACTATTATCGTCGCTTCGTAAAATTATTGTTTCTGTTTATTTTAAATTATTATTATTGTTTGCTGTTTCTTTGTTTTGAACCATTTTTCGGTGGCGAAATAGAGCAAAAACAGGCAATATGGAAGTCTAAACTGTAAGTCACTTAACATTTACTTCTTGCTTAGTAACCTTGCATACAATCAATATCACATTTGAAAAACTGCAATCTTTGTGTGATATCTTATTAACTATATCATATGATATAAATATAGCACGCAGTGAAAGCATGTACTCTAATGAGCACCCGCACTAGTCTAATCAACAAAACTACATCACGTAGTGTGTGCGTGCACTCTCTGGGAGTGTGTGAGGGATATACTCGATAATGTCAGATTGCACATCGTAAAAACAACAATTACGATATATATTGCACACCCCTACTCCCGTTTTGTGTTT
The DNA here is from genome assembly GCA_023566225.1 of Romanogobio albipinnatus. Taxonomy (NCBI): domain Eukaryota; kingdom Metazoa; phylum Chordata; class Actinopteri; order Cypriniformes; family Gobionidae; genus Romanogobio; species Romanogobio albipinnatus. The sequence goes on from CM042262.1 coordinate 34,428,664, forward strand.
TTTTTTTAAGGCCGGAATCTGTTACAGTAAAAAATTCAGTACAGATCACAGCATGCCAATGCCCAGTTTAATAAAACCCCCAACTATAGTTTTTGTTTAAGATGGTTTTCAGTTCAATATAATAACGATGCACACACATTAAATTCCATGTACATCATCTATGCAAACACGCGCACACACATACACACGCGCAGGAAATGTCTTGCAGCTGGCTTAAGCCGTTTTCACGCCTTCTTTTTTGGTTACTTCAGACTGCCCTAAAATGTCGGTGAGCACAACTGAGGTATCATTTTCCAACAGTAGTCATTGCAGCGTGGCTTTCATGTCGGACTCCATTTTGATGATGATTTCGCGGCTACAAAGTGCACGGGGAAGCCTTTCTCTTATATTTTTGGTGGTTGGCATTGGCCACCAACTGTTACGGGTGTGGAGCATGTCATTCGCCACACCAGAGCAAACAGGAGAGCGTAAAGAGACAGGGCAACTAGAATTGAGTTCAAAATTAAAACATATTGGCCCGGTTTCACAGACAGGGCTTAGACTAAGCCAGGATTGGGCCTTAGTTCAATTAGGACATATAAGTGACTTTTATAAACGTGCCCAAGAAAAAAACATTACTGGTGTGCATCTTGAGACAAAACAATGCCACTGACATATTTTAAGATTTGTCAGTGCAAGATTCTTTCAGTTAAAACAGCACAAACATGCATTTTAGTCTAGGACTAGCTTAAGCGTTGTCTGTGAAACCGGGGGATAGTTAATTTATTTAAACTGTATATTTGTATAGATGGTATCATAGAGTTATTACGATTCCCAGTCCTGCCCACTCCTGGTAAAAAAAAATCCGCTCCCGTCCCAATCACGTGATTTTGTTCCCCATCCCGCGGGATTCCAGGAAAAATGTACACCTGGCATTAAGAAACGTTTGGTTTATCAGATTAGAAATGGACGACACTAAATGACCCCCTACTCTCCGCCTACTGACGAAACATTATGGGATGCGCGCTAGCCAAACAGGATTTAAACTCTGTCGGCTGGAGACCCAAGTTTGGTTTGAAGATGAAAAACGTCTCAAGCTCAATGTTCTCTCACCATCCCTGATTTCTAACACACACTCACAGCGTTCGGCTGGTCTTGTGTCTGTCAGAGCAGAAACTAAAGCTGATGCTCTCCGTTTGTTTTTCCGTCGTCTCCGGGCGTGTTCATATGTAAATTGCGTGAGCTTAATTTGTCCATTAGATGAAAGATCTGAAAAAGCCCATACATGTACCCGCCCATAGACCCTCCCCTCAGAAATCAGGACAGAAGTGGCTGAAAGTGGACAAAAGAGACGGATTTAAACACAAGGTGTAAACGGGAATGTGTCTCCCTCGTCTACTTGTGATCTGATCGACCAAAATCTTAATACCAGACGTAAACAGGGCCTGAGTTACAGGGATAAACAGGAAAATAATGATTTTTCAGTTCAGTTCTGCTGTAAAGCAGCTCTTGAAAGAAAATATGTGATATGTTATAACTAGTGGTGGGCGTAGATTAATTTTTTTAATCTAGATTAAAATGGCTCATTTGAATTCTGCCGAAGGCATTCAGAATGTGTGTGCTTGTAAGTGATCGTTTGTCTTTTTGTCATTTGAATAATAAATAACTTCTGTCCCTTTAAGACCTGACGCACACATATCCAAACACTGTTCCTGTGAGCTGGTTACGACTGTGTTTACGTTAAAACTCACCAAGATGGGCATTGACACATTTTTGAGTGTATTTGACCATTAATAAGCTGGAAAAAGGGGCTCATTTTTGCACGTGTATGTCAGAGGCGGCTTTATTACGGTATGTGTGTGTGCGCGTGAAATCTGCAGGAATTAGTAGAATTAACGTTATGTGCAACCCCGCGCGAAATTCAGACCGGTCACACCAATATTGACAAAAGTCCAGAAGAACACGCGTTCACAATGTTCAGAGGATTAACCGGACTGAATGAGAGGAGGCGGTGCGGGTCACTCGCTGTCGGTCGGAGAGGAGAGTGCAGCTGATATCCATACTGTAGAAAATTAGTTAGGCTTTAGGGCGTAGAAATTAGGGCGTTCTCTCACCCCCTACAGTGCAATTCGACTAGGTGTACATCCGCACTAAAATATCAAGGTGAAAGTCATCATAGCTTGCGTAGTATAGACCCAGCTCCCAACCCAACTTTGAGGATAGATTAACGGCGATATTTTTTTTAGCGCCCGATAAGAGTCTCGCGTTAACGCAGCACATTAACGCCGATAACAGCCCACCACTAATATAACATATACTTTTGTTAAACTACATATTTTAATTCTTCCGCACTAAAATGTATGCAATTTGAGGTTTAAAGTGTCTAATTTCTGGTGTTATTTGTGTATTTTTCCATATATAAACAGTGCTTTTTGATATTTTTGGCCATTTATTAATATTCTGATGCACTTACAGTGGAACTACATAGTAATTTCCTGTGTTTTCTTATTGCAAAAGCTAACGGGCCACCTGGAGGAAATGCTTCAGGCTGCGTACAACAAGTTCCAAGCCTGGCAAACGCGGCGAATGATGAGAAAAACCTGAGGAGACTGAAGACGAAAGACAGAAAAGACTGGGTGAATTTAAAAGTAAAGGGAGAGGGACAAAGACACACTCTCCCAGCTTGGGCCGACTGGAGCCTGATGGGCGGATTTTCCAGCCAATCGGAGCTGGAGGTGCTAGTGAGCATGTCTGCCTGGGGGAGGGGCTTGAAGAGAGCAAATTCTGTCATCTTATTGGTCCACTTGGAGATGGGCTGCGCCAGTCATAAATAACTGTAATTATTTACGTCTCTCTTTACTTTGTTCGTTCCGTTCCGGGTTTTTTGCCTTTCCCGTTTTTTTTTTTTCCTTCCTTTTCTTCAGTGGATAATTTAATTTCCTAGGTAAGATGTGAAATTTTAACAGTGTTGTATTTCTACAATGACCAAACTTGGCTCAATAATACCATGGAAAGATCTCAGGAACTTATAACGTTTAATGCAAAGGACTCGGTTTGAGGGAAAAGCTTTTAAGTCAATGATAAGGAGGACTCTTTACAAATCGGATATTGCAATTCAGTTCGACTCTCCCGAGACTTGAGGCTGATTGGAAATCAGTGGCTCAAGACACGCCAAGGGGAGGGGATATAGCAATACTGTAATAATAATAATAATAATAATAATGATGATAATTTCTATGTAGTGCATTTACTGATCTGTGTGCCACAAACACGTGTACACGCTCATCCGCACTGCTTCATAATGTGTCTTCTCTAGCTGCACTGAGTTGTGGATGTTATTTCAAATAAAGTCAAGATTTAAACTGTTAAACTGGTGTGTTTCATTAAAAGGGCTTCCTCAAAGTACTCGGTTAACCAATGGTGAGGAAGCTGTAATATTACACCATGAAAACCCAGAAGAGGAAGCACTGTATTTTAAATGTTTTCAAGGACAGGAATTGCACTGTTTTTCTCTAAGTTTGTGGTCCTCAGTTTGAAAAACCCTTTGTTAGGCCAAGACATCTATGTACAGATATGCCACACGCTTCTTCCAGACATGTCACGGTCACAAATAATGTCTACTCAAACCAAACTAAACAACTTCATTGTTAATATTTGGTACAGTAGCCTTTGTTTGCAATTACAGAGGTCAAACGTTTCCTGTAGTTTTTCAGCAGGTTTGCACTGCAGGAGGGATTTTGGCCCACTCCTCCACACAGATCTTCTCTAGATCAGTCAGGTTTCTGGCCTGTCGCTGAGAAACACAGAGTTTGAGCTCCTCCAAAGATTATCTATTGGGTTTAGGTCTGGAGACTGGCTAGGCCACGCCAGAACCTTGATATGCTTCTTACAGAGCCACTCCTTGGTTATCCTGGCTGTGTGCTTCGGGTCATTGTCATGTTGGAAGACCCAGCCTCGACCCATCTTCAATGCTCTAACTGAGGGAAGGAGGTTGTTCCCCAAAATCTTGCATTACATGGCCCCGGTCATCCTCTCCTTAATACAGTGCAGTCGCCCTGTCCCATGTGCAGAAACACACCCCCAAAGCATGATGCTACCACCCCCATGCTTCACAGTAGGGATGGTGTTCTTGGGATGGTACTCATCATTCTTCTTCCTCCAAACACGTTTAGTGGAATTATGACCAAAAAGTTCTATTTTGGTCTCATCTGACCACATGACTTTCTCCCATGACTCCTCTGGATCATCCAAATGGTCATTGGCAAACTTAAGACTAAACAACTTCATTTACGGAGATTTTGGGCAGATAATAAAGATTCTGCACCGTTTCTACAGTAGATCACTAATTGCATGTAAACCCATTTGTAACTAAGTTAACTCCATTGTATTGTTCTCAGACTGTGTGCAGTAATCAATACTGTTGTAGTCTCAATATCCACCATACATTTCGGTTTAGCCATTCTGTGCTTGCATTTGGTGATGGCTATCTTTATAAATACAATTCCTACATCTATATCTGAATATGGTACATTAACTACAAGGGCGTAAGATGTTTGAGGGTCAAGTCTTGGCTATTTTTTGCTTGCTGGTGATGGAACAGGCTTTATTCTCCTGGGCGTCTCAAATATCAATCAATACCAACCAGAGCTTCTAATGGACGCCCAACTACTGACTGATTTGACACATACGCGTCTGTGAGAATCGTTTGTTTGTAAAGCAGATGTGTTCAGATGACACTCGAATGTTTTTAATGCATGATAAGAATATATATGTATTTAGTTGAGTAAGTAAAGTTTGATTTGATACTAGTGAGCGATGTCCAAAGGCGGCAGAAATAGTCCCCCGCGCGGGTGTGAATCACTGCGCGTCACAGTGAATGGAGCGCTATGGAGAAGTAGCGCCGGTCAGTTTTCAGTCAGCTGTCAAACACACTGCAGGAATTACAGTGGTGCAAAAACACACACACACATGATCGTCTACACACTAAATGATTAATTTTGACTACATTTCTGCAAGTTTCGGAGATTTAAATGCGTCTGGAGCTGAGGTGGAGGTAAAACACAATTTTATACATATTAATTCATGTTAAATACTTGATTGAAATGCCCGAGGTGACATTTAGCAACTCAAATAAGTTAAAATTGTTTATTAATAAAATAAATAACTTGTTTAAAATAAAAAAATGTAATTTTTATGTGGCCTCGAACGTTTAAATGATTAGCATTGACGGAAAAAATGAAGAGGAGAAGTAGAAACTAAAACGTTGATTGAGAAAGTCCCTAAATTTCCAGCTCTGGGTCAACTTTGACCTTAAATAAACTAGTTTTTAACACAAAAACTTAAACAAAACTGGATTTGTTCGACGTTTTATGCTGTTTTGGCGAGTTTTGAACTCGGATCTCGTGATTGACAGTCATGCTAATCGGCTAACGCGTCGGTTGGATTTATAACGTCTAACTTTAAGATTAGCCTTTATTAAGTGTTTCATATAATAAACTCTTATAAATAAGTGTTTAAAACTAAAGGGAAGTGGTGAAATGTGTGTGTATGTGTGAGAGAGTCTTTTCTGCTGACTGTCAAATGTGTGAAAAACAAATAAAGAGAATAAAAGTACAAAATAGATCATGTATAAATGAGATTTGTTGTATATTTGGTTCGTTTAGGCATTGCTTTATATTATATAGTTTATGCTGGAATGTAGTTTGTGTTGTAGTGTCCTTCAATGGAACTATTTTGTGTGGGAAAGCAGGAAAAAATAGAGGAGAGATCATGCTTTTTCAATTGGATTTCCCTGGAATCATATGACATTGAGGAAGGCTGTGTCTCAAAACCTAGTGAGCTCACTGTGCTGCCACATTTCTAGGGCACTTGAATCATCTGTTTACCTGGTCACAATATTTGCATATATTTTTTGTGATTGGCTGCTTGTTCAAACATGCCATGGATGCATAATCAGCGCAAAGTTTCTGTTTGGAACACGCTTGTGATGTCAAATCTATGCAAAATTATATTTTATACATACAGTGAGGAAAATAAGTATTTGAACACTCTGCTATTTTGCAAGTTCTCCCACTTAGAAATCATGGAGGGGTCTGAAATTGTCATCGTAGGTGCATGTCCACTGTGAGAGACATAATCAAAAAAAAAAATCCAGAAATCATAATATATGATTTTTTAAACTATTTATTTGTATGATACAGCTGCAAATAAGTATTTGAACACCTGAGAAAATCAATGTTAATATTTGGTACAGTAGCCTTTGTTTGCAATTACAGAGGTCAAACGTTTCCTGTAGTTTTTCAGCAGGTTTGCACTGCAGGAGGGATTTTGGCCCACTCCTCCACACAGATCTTCTCTAGATCAGTCAGGTTTCTGGCCTGTCACTGAGAAACACGGAGTTTGAGCTCCTCCAAAGATTCTCTATTGGGTTTAGGTCTGGAGACTGGCTAGGCCACGCCAGAACCTTGATATGCTTCTTACAGAGCCACTCCTTGGTTATCCTGGCTGTGTGCTTCGGGTCATTGTCATGTTGGAAGACCCAGCCTCGACCCATCTTCAATGCTCTAACTGAGGGAAGGAAGTTGTTCCCCAAAATCTCGCAATACATGGCCCCGGTCATCCTCTCCTTAATACAGTGCAGTCGCCCTGTCCCATGTGCAGAAAAACACCCCCAAAGCATGATGCTACCCCCCCCCCATGCTTCACAGTAGGGATGGTGTTCTTGGGATGGTACTCATCATTCTTCTTCCTCCAAACACGTTTAGTGGAATTATGACCAAAAAGTTCTATTTTGGTCTCATCTGACCACATGACTTTCTCCCATGAATCCTCTGGATCATCCAAATGGTCATTAGCAAACTTAAGACGGACCTTGACATGTGCTGGTTTAAGCAGGGGAACCTTCCGTGCCATGCATGATTTCAAACCATGACGTCTTAGTGTATTACCAACAGTAACCTTGGAAACGGTGGTCCCAGCTCTTTTCAGGTCATTGACTCCTCCCGTGTAGTTCTGGGCTGATTTCTCACCTTTCTTAGGATCACTGAGACCCCACGAGGTGAGATCTTGCATGGAGCCCCAGTCCGAGGGAGATTGACAGTCATGTTTAGCTTCTTCCATTTTCTAATGATTGCTCCAACAGTGGACCTTTTTTCACCAAGCTGCTTGGCAATTTCCCCGTAGCCCTTTCCAGCCTTGTGGAGGTGTACAATTTTGTCTCTAGTGTCTTTGGACAGCTCTTTGGTCTTGGCCATGTTAGTAGTTGTATTCTTACTGATTGTATGGGGTGGACAGGTGTCTTTATGCAGCTAACGACCTCAAACAGGTGCATCTAATTTAGGACAATAAATGGAGTGGAGGTGGACATTTTAAAGGCAGACTAACAGGTCTTTGAGGGTCAGAATTCTAGCTGATAGACAGGTGTTCAAATACTTATTTGCATCTGTATCATACAAATAAATAGTTAAAAAAATCATATATTGTGATTTCTGGATTTTTTTTTTTAGATTATGTCTCTCACAGTGGACATGCACCTACGATGACAATTTCAGACCCCTCCATGATTTCCAAGTGGGAGAACTTGCAAAATAGCAGGGTGTTCAAATACTTATTTTCCTCACTGTATGTTATGTTTTATCCTCTATAGAGGACAAACACCAGGGCTAAATCCGAAATCGCTCCCTATACCCTCAAATAGGGCACTATTTGAGAGGACAGCCATTCATAGTGGACGTTATTGAGTGCACTCATTCAATCCCACATTGCACCGCAATAACGGCTGTCCGACTTCACACACTCGTTTTCATTCACTCCTTCTATATTAGTGGACTAATGTAGGGAATAGTGAATGAGGGTTTAGGGGGGCGATTTCGGATTCAACCTAGGACTCAGTAAAACAAAAGACATCAATAGGAATTGGTTTTAAATCACCAATCAATTGTTAGGTTTCAGGATTTTTTTATACCAAACTTTGTACAAAAAGACGTTTCTCAACTATGCGATGAAAGATATAACAGAATAATTTTAATATAATTTAGCTTAATGCATATAATGCATAATTTTCCCATTATATACAATACACTGTATCTAATTTGCATATTAATGTGTTCTTGGGGCAACATGTCATGAAAAAAGAAGTGTAATAATGAGAGATTTTCATAATAATATCTAATATTTAATAGTAATATTGAAATATCATTTCTTTCCCTATTCCCTGTGTCTCCCAAAATGCCTGATAAACCTGATTTAAGGTGTCCTCTACTGTGGACATGTATGAAATAGACATCCTGTTTCATAACAGAACATCATATTTTGATGTGAAACCACATAACATTTTCCTGAGATGTTGATTTATGACAAACAATTCAAAAAGTAGTCAGATTTAAATGAATATATTATCATATTTCCATAAGAGTGCATACATTTGATCAAACATTTGGTATCTGTGAGAAGCCCTGAATGTGCTCTTTATGTCAGACTTCAAACTGTGGCATGTGTGATGTCAGAGAAATCCACTAAAATATAATGTCCACTACAGAGGACTAAAGTCGTAGGTCGAAAGGAGGATATTCTGCAAAATGCTGTCTTGTTAGCCAAACATTCACTAATGATTCCCACTAAAAAAGCCAATGTTATTGTTGTATCCTCTCAGGCCGGTGCAGGATGATTCCTGTGGTTCCTGTGGAGTCCTGCACTCATGTCCTGGCGGAGTTTGACTGTCTGGACCCCCTCCTTTCCGCCCTGCGACTGGACTCGGGACGAATCAAAGTAACTCACACACTTACCTTCTCCACTACCACAACTATTGTGAAAGAGTAGATGCTTTTATTGCCACAGCTTTTATGGCAAACCTTTATGGTGTTGTTTACTTTCGAGGGAGCTTCATTCAAGCCACAATATGTAATTTTTCACCGATAGAGATCGCTTATTCAAAACAAAGGTGTAGCTTGATGGCGGCTTGATTTCACAGAGCTTTTATTATGCCGTAAACGAGCGCTTCCACGTTTTCTGGTCATGTGTAAGCGCTCGTCTACGAAGTTAATAAAAGTTATGTTATAATGCTACTCTGTGCGTTCACTCGGCGGATACTATGAGACACTTGTTCACACTGTAGTAGATGGTAAATAATGGTACTCACGGTAAATCAAGAAAACCAGATTTAAACAATAAGACTAACTGTGTTGAGCTGTATAACAATGATTAGTTTTCTATCGATGAATGATCCAAACAGTTGCTCACCTGTGTCAAAAATGGTCTTCGGTGGTGGCTCACAGACATGGTCATCCACACACGCACAGTAAAAAGTACCCTACCCACGTAATCTGCAAGCGCAATACTGTCAATAAATTTTAAATAAATTCAAAGAAACATTTTGTAATTTTTGCTTATCTTATTTTGATACCTTGATGTTTGTTTTTGTTCCTCATTTTTTACACTATTTACAGATAATTGTTTTGGTATATAACCATATCAATATTAAAAAGTAGTATTAAAAAATGAACAAATAGCCAAATTTTCTGCCATATACAATTTCATAAAATGATCAGCTAGCTAATAACAACTTTGTCTAAAGGGCAATTCCGCGGAAAACTGTCACATCCATAACACCAACACAATGCCATGGTATTTAGTTGGCGTTATGGATGTGACATTTTTGCGTGGAATTGCCCTAAACTCCAGTCTAAACTAAATTATTTTAGGCTATTTATATTACTACACATTGTCAACATAAATAAGCTGAAAGATAATTAAAACTAATTCTTACTATCCACTCTTGCTAAATTGGGTAAGCACACTTGTGTTCTCATTTCAGACGTGTTCTAAATGATTAAACTGATTTGTGAGTTCAGTGTTGGACAGATCAGTTGTTCTAACCAGTCGTTAGAATGATTTGGTTCAAAGGAGCCATTAGGTGGCGAATCGGACATTAGCAGACACGTTGGTCCTCATTTATCAAAAGTGCCTACACCAAATTTCCAGCGTACACCCAAAACCACGGTGACTTTGAGATTTATCAATATGGACGTTGGCGTACGGCACGCTCAAATCCTACGCCAGCTCAGGAGGTGGTGTACATGTACGCACGTTTTGAGTTAGTGAGGAAATGCGCAGAAAAACAATTCCTAACACCACAAAACGCACTGACAAACTCAAAGATATGATATATTATGACCCACTGTAAAAAACCCAAAAAAACAACAACATGGTAATTATAATCTTCAGTGTTTATTTTTGTGCAACATGGACTTCAATGTTTAATTTGTGTGACTTTACCAAAGCATTTGATTTGTAGGCATATGTATTCCTCCAGTTGCGAGCCTGTGCGCTTTACCTGACATTTCAGGGTTTTGTGGCGTTCACACCGGACGCGATTCGCGCGAATAATTCGCGCTGATTGCACGAAGGTGGACGCTTGAACATTTTGAGTTTACTCGCTTCATCGCGCGTGAAATTCGCGTGTGACAACTACACAACAGACACGAATTCGCGTCATGGGAGGGGCTTCTATATGAGCCTAGATGAGCCAGCTCGTCTCGGTCACTTGACGTCTTTTTTGTAAAAAATACTACTATTAATGTGTGACAAAACGTAGTTTAAAGACTTTTTCAGGCGATAATATAGTTCTTTAAAGGTCAAATCTGTGGTTAATTTATAAAAAGAGTGCCTATTTGAGCATTTTATCTGGCATTTTCGGAGTTGTGAGATCCAGGGGATCAGTGACATTCCGCGCTCGTTCACCCGGCGAGACCCGCCTTTCCTCGGCTAGCTCTTTTTTTCTGCTCCAGTCTCGTTGTGAAATGGGTCACTTGGCTCTCAATGGCTCACAATAACTCACTTTCTTCCAAACAAGATCCTTTTTTATTCCTTTATTCCTTTTATTCCTGTTCCTGTAGTGATAGGATGATGTATCATACAGCTCCGGGTATCCACATGCAGCCACGATTATCTTGTCCTCCATTGTTGTTCGGATTTCTGCCTCCGCTTGTAAATGCGTCACTACTAGAGCAAGCTCGTGATTGGTTAACGCGGCGCGAAATATCCGCCAAAGTTCAGATTTTTCAACTTGAGCGATTCGCGTGAATCGCGCGTTCAAAACGCTCAATTCGCGTCATTCGCGCCGCCTCAATCGCGCAAATCTTGCCACCTCATTCACCCGAATCACGCCGCAGAATGCCATTTCGCGTCTCTGCATTGACTTAACATGTAAATCACTCGCGCGAATCGCGTCCGGTGTGAACGCACCATTAGGCCCGGCAGCTGCGCACGGACTGGGACTGAAAATAATTCAGACTGACAAAATAATAAAAAATGACATTCTTCTTCTTTTAAATAATAATAATAATACAAATAATAATAATAAAGACATTCTTCTTCTAAATAACAATACGCGTCATTGATAATAAAAATCATAATAATAATAAGAATGTTACAAATTGTCATGCAATTATTAATGTGAATGAATGGTCCTCCACATCATCACATCATCATCACTATTGTACACCCCAATGTGAAGTGATACGAAATTAAATGCTAATTGTTTCAAAACACGTGCTGTAAAATAATGCCTTGTGATCAGTCTGACTCTGGCTCCTCTTCAGTCCCGAGACACGCCTCTTTGTGGCGATCTTTATATCTGACCACTTTTTTTCACCTACAATAAATTTAGAAGGCGGAACAATCCCCTGAGTGCTGTCACTGCCTTCTGCCATTTATTCTCATTCAAAAAACAGCGTTGGGCGCTGCGCCTGCACCAGACTGACGCTGACTGGACAGGATTTACCGCGCGTTTTCAAAATCGTGATAATCACGAGCGGTTTTAATGATAATTAATTTTTAAACGATATTACTAACCGTCAGTACATTTTATCGTGGTTTATCGTGAAACCGGTAATCGTTCCATCCCTAATAAGAATACAGATTTAAATGTTGCATGCAATATCTTTGCATTATATGATAATGACGTTATATGGTAATGACCACTGGCTAGCTTAATTGTCATAATGATCTTGGTTGTCATTTTCTTTAAGCAAACAAACATTTGATATTTATTTATTTCTAAATTCATGATGAAATATAACCGAGACATTTTGTGAGATTAACTCTAATATCTTTCTCTCTCTCCCGCAGTGCACATGCCTCTCCGTGTCCAAGAAGTGGCTAGCTCTGGGCACGTCTGCCGGAGGGCTTCACCTCATCCAGAGAGACGGCTGGAAGCAGAAACTCATCCTCACACACAAAGTACACACAACCAACCCATTTCACAAGTTCTCCTTTAACACAGTTGATAAACAGAACTATCAGCAGTGTTGGAAAACTATTGTCCAGTGTTATCAATTAGATATGTGTGTTTAATCTTGTGTGTGTAGTCTGCAATAGTATATGCATGACGTGTTTGCTTCCTGTCTTTTGGCACTGTGAAGTGGTTATTGATCACACAGTCAGACGGAGTAGTGATGCACGACTTATTGTCGACTGTATTGGTATCATCTTACATCATGCTCTGCTTTGAGTGTTTTTCAAGGTTGCTAAGTAGCAAGAAAGCAGGAAGTGTTTACAGACGAGTAAAAAAAATAGGGACAGAATAAAAAAAATCCTGCTGATTGTTTGCTGTGATACATCACATGTCTCCAGATGCTTTAAAAAAAAAGAGAAAGATTTATAATATCGGTGAAATGAAGTGAAAATGAAAGTGTTTCTTCTTCTTTGTCTTTATTTAGGAAGGCTCAATCACACAGGTCTCATGCTGCCCCCATGATGAGGAGTTTATCGCTGTAGCAACAAGGTATTCATGTTCGCCCCTTCTGCATTTATATGTGCTCTTGGTGTTTGTGGTTCTCAATCTGGATGCTTTTGTTGTGTGTGTACCCCAGTCAGGGTGTGGTGGTGGTGTGGGAGCTGCATTTGGAGCGGCGTGGCCGTCCTGAGCGCGTCTCTGTGTCCTGGGAGCACCGCGGGCAGACGGTAACGTCTCTGTGCTGGGACACCGCGGCACACCGAGTGTTTGCTGGAGATGCCGGAGGAAAAGTGTCTTGCGTTCGGGCTGGGTCGTCTAAACTCGGGAAGGTACAAGAACTTTTTCACATGTTCATACTGATCCCAAACTTTTGAACGGTAGTATATTTGAGTGATTTTGATTTTGCTTCCAAACAGGGCTCTGCGTTTGTGATCTTCCCAGTTCAGACCATCACCACAGTGGATTCACGTGTGGTCCAGCTGGGGTACACGGACGGACACTTGGCAGTCTCGTCTCTCAGCCGCTGCTACCTGTGTGACACAGAGAGGTGTGTGTGTGTGTGTTGGCAGGAAACATGGAACAACACATGTCCCGTTACCCACTATTACAGGGTTCCCACTCCTCCTGGAAACACGTGAACATTTTGAGAAAATTATTTTAAAAAAAGTTAAAAAAACAAAGAGTTTATCACTGGCCCAAATCAATTACCGTTGGTTGCGGTAAGTTGCGTGATACAAACTCTCAGTTGTGTGTTGTAAAGTCAAATTTGTGAATTCTGACTTTTTTTCTCGCAATTGCAAGTTTAGCCTATATCTTGCAATTCACATCAAGATATTTGGTCTGGGAACTCACCATTGGCAGGGCTCAATCCGAGGGGCGGGACAAATGGTTGTCTTTCAAATTCCCTCTGCACGCAATAGGATAGCGCTACAACCAACCAGAGAGCAACGTGAAGTGGAGCTAGTTAATAGACTTTCGCTGTATCCGGTCGGGAAAACTCAGAACACATCTTCCTTTCTTAAGAATTGCTTCAGTGGCGTTCTTTGTTCTTTTCTCAAAGAAAAGCTGAACTCCAAGTCTTCCAGATTCACGACCAAAGCCGATTCGAAAGACCGCCGTTCGCCAGCTTCTTTGTTTACGAGTAGCACGCGGAACCGCCGCAACTCTGCCATCATTATGTTAAACCCGCCCACCGACTCTATTCATGATGTGATTGGCCTGACCAGAGTTTGGTTTTTCCAGCTCGCAAGCCAGCGGAGAGTTGCTAGACGACCCTGGCTGCAAATTAGATTTGCTGCCACTAGGGTGTGTCTAGATTTCTAGGCTAGCAATTCTCACTTCTTTTCTCCCAATTGTGAGATATAAACTCGCAATTGCAAGAAAAAAAGTCAGAATAGCAAGATAAAAAGTTGCAATTACCTTTTTTATTGTTTATTCTGTGGCGTAAACAAGCTTCAATAGCCATAATGTATGATTAAGAGCTCACTGATTTTATAGTTAAGTCATGGCAATAAACTTTACACCTTTTAAAGACTTTGAGAGCACTGTGTCACTTTAGGGCGTGATCCTTGTCTTTTATTCTCACCGTAGTAAAATTTTAAATATCCCGGAAAAGTCCTGGAAAATGATCGCTGGAAAAGAGCGGGAACCCTTTATTAGTTAAAAAAATATTTGTTCATTTTGAATTCTAGACACATATGTACCATTTCGTTTGAATTGGGCTCTTTATTTTATCAAATGTATTTTGATATCACATTTCCCCCCATGTCTTCAGACCATAAGTTAGAGTAAAATGTATATTAAACAATTTTTTTTAATAAAATACAGTACATCTGAAAACTTTTCATATTAAAGAGGACCTTTTATACCCCTTTTCAAAGTCTTGATGTTGTTTTTGGGCAGTGTCACCTGAATTGTTTTTAGTTTTAGTCTAGTTTTAGTCGACTAAGTATCATAGGATTTTAGTCAACTAAATCTATAGTAGATTTAATCTCCTAAAATCTAATGAGTTTAGTTAAATTGTAATTAGGGCCGGGACTTTAACGCGTTAATTAAGATTAATTACGCAAAAAAAAATGTAACACTTATTTTTGCACCGTGGAACGTTTTTCAATGAATGAGTTTCGACGGACCGATTATACTGGAGCACCAACTAGCGTTCTTGACTTCCGACAACAACAAACCACAGTGAACATGAACGAAGAAGCTGACGAGACCGCTTTGCTTGGCCCTGTGGATGGGAAAATTTGTTTTAAAAAACGAAAGGATGGAAGCGTCGACAAGAGCATGGTTGTGTGCAGCTATGCAACAAGGAATTTGCGTATCACCGCAGCACATCGAGCCTCAAATATCACCTCAACGCAAAACACATAGGAGTTAGCGTGGACGTTAGTCCGACTCCGAGTAAAGTTAAAAGGACCCACACTCCACCAGATGACTGGTTTCAAGACCAGGGTAACTAAGTCACTGGTCTGCTGGACTGAAATAAATAAACAATATTTTGTTGATTAAGCTTATGTATTCAGTCATTATTCAATGGTATACTAAAAATCCATGTGAAAAAAATTACTTCTCACTGTTCTCAGGTCAAATATATGCGATTAATTTCGATTAATTAATTACAAAGCCTCTAATTAATTAGATTAATTTTTTTAATTGAGTCCCGGCCCTAATTGTAATACATTAAGCATTTAAGCATTACATAACCAACTATTACTTGAACTGACATTTTGACATCATTTTGTTTTTGACATTAAAAATACACAAAAGAGCTCAATTCACTTTTTTTGTCTGTTTTTTTAAAAACATCTATATAGTTTTTATAACTTTGTATTTCTATTCTAGTTAGTAGGCCATATCAGGTTAAGCTAAAGCTTCAAATAAGTTTGTTTATTTTATTTTTTTAATTTAATTTATTTAATTTCAAGTAATGAAGATTTTTAAAATGGTTTTAGTGAACTATTATAACCCTGATACTTTATTGAATATGTGTCAAATACTGGTCTTTCCTCCTGAATATGAATTAAATGGGAATTAAATGAAATACAGTTTATTGTGTAACCAAAAACAAATATATAATGCGTGACTTTTAATGATAAACAAGCTCGAAATACACCAGGACTCTTATTTTGAAATGTCTACGCCTCTGTTGCAGTTGCAGCTGCTCATTCAAGTTCAGATGAGGAGATAAAATATGCATTGTTACAACCTTCTAAATCATATTACTATATAAACATCGTAAAGTAAACATTGTCATTATTCATCAGCATTAGTTCATAAACAATTGCCTGGCATAAATGTGCGCCCTTCATTGTGAGCCTGTAGAAGCGCAAGTTCTCCAGTGGTTAGATCAGCACGTTCACATCAAATGTGCGCATCTGTTACACAGGACATCAGTTCTGACTGGATCTCTTCCCTAATCATCCCTCCCTAACATTTTCGTCTCGTTTTTAATTTGTTGACGAAAATGACAGTAGATTTTCGTCATAGTTTTTGTCATCCAACACTAGTTTTTATTTAGTTATCGTCTCGTTTTCATCAGTGAAAAAAGGTTGTTGACGAAAATTATGACGAAAATTATTCGTCAACGAAATTAACACTGTTTTTGGGTATACTAGAATAGGTTTTCATGATAAAATGTTCAAGAAATACATAATTTTTTCCATATTCTCCATTGTTGCAGCTCCTCTGTTCCCAGTCTGTCAGTAACTCTGTTTAGTTCCTGTCTCTATGAAGCCCCTCCTTATGAAAAGCACACTGTGCTCTGATTGGTCAGCTGAATCAGTGTGTTGTGATTGGTCAAGCACTTCGAGCGTGTTTGCGAAATGTCACGTCCCTTACCATAACTGCCAGATTCAACACAGTATAACTAACTCAACTAGGCCACACCCCTTTATTTGCATATGACTAATTATTGAAATGAGGAATATTGTGGCGTGTTCTTTCATGGAAGAAAACTCAAGACTGCAATTGAGGCGTTTCAGGGAGTTTAGAAACACTGACACTGATTTAGAGACGAACTCCCGCTGGAGTGACTTTGCGCTTTGTAACTTTGTAGACCTTTTTCCTTCTCAAACAGCAACATTACACACCAAAGAAAGCTGAAAATGCATTATATTGTCTTTTCTCTCTTTCTCTCAGGGAGAAGTTCTGGCGTGTGGGTAATAAAGAGCGAGACGGAGAGTTTGGGGCGTGTTTTCTCCTGCAGGGTCAGCGGGGTCAGGCAGGCGGACCTCCTCCCCTGCTGTTCAGCGCCCGGCCCGGCTCCCGCATATGGGAGGCCAGTTTCAGTGGAGAAGTCCTGAGCACACACCAGTTCAAACAGCCGCTGGCCTGCCCACCGCTGCCCCTCATCTCTCACAAGTGTGTGTTTGTGTGTTTAACACTTACTTGTGACATCATTAGTGTTTGTCATTTTGGCTCTTAGTTCTGTATCTCCGTTCTTTTTCTCTCTTTACATTTTTGTTGTGTATTTTTGCTCAGGAATGAGCCACATTTCAATCCTGCACAGACGAATCCACAGTCTCTGGCTTTCCCTAGACTCCTTCAGTTTGGGTAACCACTTCCTGTACTATAATAACACATGACCTCTTTAGTAAAGGCACAGGATTTCATATCTGCTGTGTGTTTTATGACTGTGAAGATAACATCTCACAGGTAAGAAAGGGTTTTGGCATTAATATTTGACTTGAGAGTTGTGTGTGTTTCTTAGAGATCAAAATCTGCTCACCTGGACGGATTCAGCTATCTACATCTTCACCCCTCACAGCGGTCAGGTTCTGCTGTGGACAGAGGTCAAAGGTGAGAGGTCATGAAAGTGCACAAAAGTATATTCACGCCAAAATATACTTGCTCACATACTTTAAGAATTATATATTGTATGACCTCTTGTATATTATTATAGCTAATGGATCTTTATTGTAAATGTAACATTTATTATAAAATTAACAGTTATGTATTTATGTCAATAAATAAATAATAATATAAAAAACAACCTAATTAACATAAAACATAAAAGTATATAAAAAATTGTAACAGTTAATTAATTTTACAATTGTATTTTTAAATATGCATTTTTATTTTTTATTTATTAATTAGTACTCAACAAAAGTTTGGAAGCATTACTATTTTTAATGCTCTTAAAAAGAGGTCTCATGCTCATCAAGGCAGCATTTATTTGATTAAAAATACAGAAAAGAACTGTAATATTGTGAAATATTATATATATGGTTTTCTATTTTAATATACTTTAAAATATAATTTATTTCTGTGATGCAAAGCTGAATTTCCAGCATCATTACTCCAGTCTTCAGTGTCACATGATCCTTCAGAAATCATTCATCAGTTAATAGGGGCAATCGTGGCCTAATGGTTAGAGAGTCGGACTTGCAACCCAAAAGTCTCAGGTCCCAAAGGTTGCGGGTTCGAGTCTCAGGTCCGGCAGGAATTGTCGGTGGGGGGAGTGAATACCAGCGCTCTCCTCCACCCTCAATAGGTGACTGAGGTGACTGAGGTGATCCTTGAGCAAGGCACCGAACCCCCAATTGCTCCCCGGGCTGCCCACTGCTCCGGGTGTGTGTTCACGGTGTGTGTGTGTGGGTTCACTACTGTGTGTGTGCACTTGGATGGGTACAAATTCCAAGTATGGGTCACCATACTTGGCCACACGTCACGTCACTTCACTTCACTTTAATAAAACCATTATTTTAAATTGTAATAATATTTTCACAATATTACAATATTTTGAATAAATGCAGCCTTGATGAGCAGAAGAGACTTCTTTCAAAAGCATTAAAAATAGTAATGTTTCCAAACTTTTGACTCATACTGTGTATATATACACCTAATATTTAATTTTACATATAAAAAAAAAAACATTGTATGGCCATTTTGATAATTTTACAGCACTTGGATCCATATCCGTCTTTCTCTCTTTATAGATGTGGTGGAGATTTCAGTTTTCCGTAACGAGCTATTTTGTCTTCATGGTGACGGACGTTTGTCTCATCTGTTGCTGATGTCACCTGAGCGCTGTGTGGAGCGGCTGATGAAGAGGGAGAACTGGACGCTGGCCACCACCGTCTGCTGCATGTTTCAGCACACCATTATCACATCTAGGGTACACACAAACTAGAACACATTTAGCACGCATTTTACTGTTTTCCATACTAGGGATCTAGACAGTCCCACTGGAGACAGTCTGTATCTGCGATCCATTTGAAAGGACACTTCGCATACTGAATGCCGCTAAAAGTAGATCCATGCAACATGCTTGCTTGCATTATGATCATTGTATTAAACTTGAGCATTCACTTAAAGGGATAGTTCACCCAAAAACGAAAAATGTATGTTTTTCTGCTTACCCCCAGGGCATCCAAGATGTAGGTGTCTTTGTTTCTTCAGTAGAACACAAATGAAGATTTTGAACTCCAACCGTCATATAATGCATGTGAATGGGGTCCAATTCTATTAGAGAAAAAAAAACATGCACAGACAACTTCAAATTAAACCCTGCGGCTCGTGGCGACACATTGATGTCTTAAGACATGAAACGATCAGTTTCTGCAAGAAACCGAGCAGTATTTATGCTATTATTTTCCTATTATCAGACGAATGTCATCAGCTCTCCAGACCGCCATAACTTCCTGCGAATAAGTAAAAATACCGGCGTGATCATAGAAATATATACGTAGATTCCTCATTCGACCGATCTGCACAGGCACTAATGAGGAATCTATTTATATATATATATGACCGCGCTGGTCTTTTGACCTTATTCGCAGGAAGTTATGGCGGTCTGGAGAGCTGATGACATTCGTCTGATAATAGGTGAAATAATTCCTTATTATAAACGGATTTCCTCAAATAAAAGTTAGTGCACATAACTCAGCATGTTAAAGGTCCCGTTCTTCGTGATCCCATTGTTCAAACTTTAGTTAGTGTGTAATGTTGCTGTTAGAGCATAAATAATACCTGTAAAATTATAAAGCTCAAAGTTCAATGCCAAGCGAGATATTTTATTTAACAGAAGTTCCCTTTCAAAGCCTACAGCGAACGGCTGGCTTGGACTACATCCTGGTACTTCCTTCATTAATTACGTTAGTAGAACAGTAGAACAGATTAACCTCCGCCCACAAGAATACGCGAAAAAAGGGGGCGTGGTCTTGTTGCTGTCCCACGTGGAGAAGAGGAAGTGTCGCGTGGAGAAAAGGAAATGTTGCGTTTGAGTGTGTTTGTCGCCATGTCGTCGAGACGCTGTTATTTTCATCCCGGAGTCAAATCACCTTTGTTTGGCTTTCCCAGGGACGCTGTAGAGATCATTAAGCGCATACATCTCCCGTTAAGAGGCGTGACCTTTCCGTGCAAGTTACGTTTGCTAAGCTGCGGTCAAATCACAACACGTGACACAACACTCGTTACGTATTTCTGAAGGAGGGACTTCATAGAACAAGAAACTCATCAGCCGTTTTTAGGACAGTGAGAACAGCGGTGTACAGATCAGTAAATTGTGTGAAAAATACTGTGTTTTTTTACACGCGAAACATGAACACATGTTATATTGCACACTGTAAACACAATCAAAGCTTCAAAAAAACACGAAGAACGGGACCTTTAAGGTACTGTTGTTCAACCATTACCACGGTAACCACTGTGTTTGAATGCGCTTCTCGTGTATGAAAAGTATCTGTGCATATGACGGACGGCAAAATCGCAAGAAAATCTTGATGTGTACTGACAACTATACATTATTTCACTGTATTTTCTTATCGTTAGGATGTTGATATAGCAACTGTTCAAGTGTAAAGTAATTTCATTCATAATGTTTCTCCTTTAAGGGAACACTAAAATAAAGATATACGACATGAAACACGAAAATAGGCTCATTTTCCAACGCCCCTAGAGTTGAGTTTTACCGTTTTCGAATCCATTCAGCCGATCTCCGGGTCTGGCGGTAGCACTTTTCGCATAGCTTAGCATAGATCATTGAATCTGATTAGACCGTTAGCATCATGGTATCAACCCGTACCATGGGTGCTGCAGGCGCAATGATATTACGCATACTGTAAAAAAAGTCTGTAAAAATAGGGCACAATGTACTGTATAAATATGAAGGAATTTTGCATATTGTTTTTTTTTACAGGTGTTTTACCTGTATTTTGAATTACACATTGCATTAATTTGTTGTTTTAAGGGTTGACGGAAATTTCCGTAAAATTACTGGATAATGTCCTGGCAGAAAGTTACCAGTACATTTTCCGTTTTAATTTTTTACAGTGCAGCGCCGGTAAATGGGCTTACTTCCGTCAACATAACCAACGTGACAACCTGCTTGCACAGAGAGCACTGGGGACTATTTTCAGGCGCTGTGTAACATCATTGCGCCGCTGCACTCATGGGACGGCTCAAAGCTCTTGATTATTACGCAGGAATGAGAGTACAGTTCCTAGCCATAACGGCCTAGAAAATCACAACTTTTCATTTTCCGTCGGTCTTAGTATGTGACTACAGAAGAGTCAAGTTTTAAATAGGGAAAATATTGAAAGTCATTGGTCATTTTTGAGCGAGATGCTAACGGTCTAATCAGATTCAATGATCTATGCTAAGCTATGCTAAAAGTGCTACCGCCACACCCGGAGATCGGCTGAATGGATTTGAAAACTGTTTAACTCTAGGGAGACGGAAAATTAGCCTATTTTAAAAAATAGTGGCGTGCTCCTTTAATCCGATATAACATTTCATACCGTATTGTCCCTCATAACCGGTAGTATAACAAGCCTAAGCAAGCTTAATTGTTACTAGTTTGACGTGACGGAAGAAAACGCAAAAGTTTTGTGTAAGCTTTCAAAATCCTCCCTCTCCTCACCAGGTAAAATTTAAAGATTTAGTTTTGCTGCAGATATACGCTTTTCAAAATAATATATTAATTTCAAGATGTAACATTAACATGATGGCAATTTAACCGTAGCCTTATATAAACCAAAACATTAAATGTGCAAATTTTGCAAGTCAACTGCAGCAGCACTATCGTTAATCGACTAGTCGGCTAGTCTCACACGTCCCTATTACATACTAGTAGTATATACTCTTCAGTGTGCATTACGCTAGTTCTCCATTCCAAAAATACTCTTTTGCATTTCCTCCTCAGGCCAGGAAGTCCCTCCCCATTGATCGACTGGAGCATCTCAAGGCTCAGCTTAACTCCGCCTCCCAGCAGCTGCTGATTGCTCAGCTGGAGGAAGTGATCAGCAAACTGGAGCCACTGGACTCCGCCTGCAGCAGCCGCAGGAGCAGCATTTCCTCTCATGTGAGTGCAAAAACACAGACGTATGTATAGACATGTTTTTGAAATGCTAAATGACTCTTCCTGCTGTGCAGGAGAGCTTTAACGTTCTGGACTGTGGCATCTACCGCGTCATCAGCCGAAGAGGCAGCCAATCAGATGATGACGCCAACTCTCTCGCCAACCAATCGATGCTCGAGGAGGAGCGGCTGAAGGAGTTCAATTTCACTGAGGAAGAGCAGGTGGACAATGGTGAGACAGAGAGAGAGATTTCAAACCTAAAAGGGAAGTAGTAGAGTTTGACTCTCTTGTCCTGATATAAAGAAGTACTCCGCTCACATTTCACTAATGACCAGAAAGGGACTTTCTTCAACACATAACTATTTAGCATGTGAAACTACACAGAAACTGTAACACTGTGTCTTAGAGCCACCCATTTTTAGTCATTTCAATCAACAAGAAATACAAATTTTGGACTTTAATTTAATTTACTGTGACATCAGCCAAAAAGGAAAGGCATTTTGGAGGCAGAGCATACTCTTGATTTCCATTTTGGAGTAGCATGCATGGGTGAATCATGGAGGATAACACCAGAAACTATTAAATAAGTTTAATTTCTGCATCCTCGCTGAAAGCAAAAAATCTACACGATGCAACAAACTCATAGCCAAACAGAATTTGTTTGATCTTTAATAACAATGTTCAATAAGGGGAGCAATGCGATTTAACTGCGTGCAGAGCTATCGACCCAAATAAAAAACAAGCAACTGACAAATATTGCAGTTTACACTTATGACATCATTTATAATTTTGAATATTGTGAATTTTTAAATGGTTTTATACTATTAATTGTATGTCAGTGTGTTGTATGTCAAATACTTTGCAATAAAATACACTAAAAACATCAGCAAGCAGCAGTTTAATCATTTATCTGGTGTTTTGAACGTTTTTTTTCTGTTCATTATGCTAGCTGATCTTTGTCATGTGATGAGTCAGTTATCTGCTTTATTCTGTGGTGCTTTTGTCTTTTTCTCCACATCTTCTGACTTGATTCTCGTTCTTTTCATTCGTCTCTTTATCATTTCAACTCCACCTTTTGCTATCCTGAAGACTCTCAGTCTGTGCGTGGAGAGGGCGACAGGTCAGACCTCGGCTTGCAGTTTCTACCTCTGTCTTTCCGCTCAAAACCCCCACGAGTCGCCCTGCAGGCTGTTCGAGACAGGTACACACACACACACATCTGACCGCATAAATTCCCCCTTTATTCACTGTAATTTCATTTCCTCTTAAATGTCACACCAGACACAGTCTGCTGTGCTCGGATTGGCTGGATCATAAGGAAGCGCAAATGCTCATTAAAATGCAGCTGCCGATACCCAAGTTATTTTTAAAACTGTACTTCCTGTTTTGTCGTGGTGTCACCATATGTCCTTGACACAATGTCTCATTTTATGCTGATGGGTGTGATTGGCAAGTCTACCAATTATTTCTCCTTCTCTTTGTTTTTTTGACGTTGTTTATTTGAAAACCAGCTGCTTATGTTTTGGACAGTCATTGCGGATCCTGGTTATGATCTAAGCGTTTTGTAATTGTAAATGTGTGTATGTCAGTGTCTCTAGCTTTGTGAAAAAGACAACGGAGAAGATCAACACACTTCAGATGAACTCGGACCTATGGCCTCGGCCTGACTTCAGGGAAGGCGTTCAAGCGGAGGTTACAGCCACAGCGACCCCTCTCCCAGAGGAAGGCGAGCATGAGTGAGTCTGTTGTGTGACTGCTGCCATTGATGGATTTATATATTTACATAGTTTGTGTTGTGGTTTTTGATTGCCTCTCTCTTTGTAAGAATGAACGCTGAGCTGTCCAGCTCGGAGTCTGAGCTGCAGGAGTTGAGGGACGCCACAAAGAAAGCCATGTGAGTTGCTTCCTACTGTTGCATACAGACAGGAAGATGTTTATCCTAGTTAAACTATAAGCTAATGAAAGTTCACATATAATACATTAATGAGAGATGGAATTATGTAAGATCAGCAATGATGAATTATATTGTTAAAAACGATTTCCATTTCAAATAAATCCTGTTCTTTTGATCATAAGTATTCACAGCCTTTTCTCAATACTTTATTGAAGCACCTTTGGCACCAATCACAGCCTTTTTGAGTATGATGCTACAAGCTTGGCACACCTATTTTTTGGGCAGTTTCTCCCATTCTTCTTTGCAGGACCTCTCAAGCTCCATCAGGTTGGATGGGGAGTGTCGGTGCACAGCCATTTTCAGAGATGTTCAATTGGGTTCAAGTCTGGGCTCTGGCTGGGCCACTCAAGGACATTCACAGCGTTGTCCCGTAGCCACTCCTTTGTTATCTTGGCTGTGGGGTGAAGGTTCATATTCCAACAGGACAACGACCCTAAGCACAGTCTGAGATCCAGAGCACTCTGGACCACCAAGGATGTCTCTGTACATTGCTGCATTCATCTTTCCCTCGATCTTGACTAGTCTCCCAGTTCCTGCCGCTGAAAAACATCCCCACAGCATGATGCTGCCACCACGGCTTCACTGTAGGGATGGTATTGGCCAGGTGATGAGCTGGTTTCCTCCAGACATGACACTTGTCATTCAGGCCAAAGAGTTCAATCTTTGTTTCATCAGACCAGAGAATTTCTTTTCGCATGGTCTGAGAGTCCTTTAGGTGCCTTTTGGCAAACTCCAGGTGGGCTGTCATGTGCCTTTTACTGAGGAGAGGCTTCCGTCTGGCCACTCTACCATACATTCCAGGCCTGATTGATGGAGAGCTGCAGAGATGGTTGTTCTTCTGGAAGGTTCCCCTCTCTCCTCAGAGAAATGCTTGGTCACCTCCTTGGTCTCCTCCCTGACCGGGTGGCTAGCTCTAGGAATAGTCCTGGTGGTTCCAAACTTCTTCCATTTACAGAGTGCAAGCATATTCGTCTTCAGCTTCAGCTTCAGAATCATGAATATTTTTGTCCTGGTGTCACCACTGTACTGTGCATTGGGTTGCTAGCACCAAGTCCAAGCCTATTCATCTCCATCCGCAATGTAATCCCAAATTTAGCATTTTAATCAGCAGTACATTTTTTGTTTTACCATATGTCTTGGAGTATCACAATAATATTGTATTGTGAGTTGTATTGTGAGTTCAGCCAATCATGTAGTTGCTGATGCTTTTACTGCACGCTGAGTTGATATGTTGTCTGTTGTAGCTCTCAAATCCAGAACCCCATGGTTTTACTGGACCCCGTCTGTCTCAGCGATGTGCTCCAAGACTGGGCCCCGGTTCTAGAGCGGGTTCTGGGTCCGGAGGATCACACCGTACCTAGAGACACAGCACATCAAGAAGAGAAGACCCTGGAGGAGGAAGAGCTTGTTTCATCAATGTCCTGTTGTGTCGTGGTTCAGCCAGAGATCTTGACAGCGCCGCCTACTAACCTGGATGAATCCACAACCCTAACCGAAGAAGAGGACCTTGGAGAGAGCATCCCATGTTTCACCGCCCCCGTCAGGGCACCGTTCCCACTTCTTGCTAACAATGTTGAATTAATACAGCTGTTTTCCCCCAAACCTCTGCCCCCTGACCTCCAGGCTGACCTCTCACAGCTGGCCTGTCTTTATCTGGAGATGGGCTGCCCCGGTAGAGGAGGGGTCGAAAGTGTGTGCGTGTTCCTGAGGAGGTACTTCTTCCTGTTGGACCAGGAGAGAGTGAGGAAAATGTGTATGCTGAGATACAGAGAGCACCGCGAGGTGCTGAAGTCGTACATCGCTGGCATGCTGGGTAATTTTTCACCAAAACGACCTGTAACAATAAACCTGTTTTTTATTGCAATTCTCCTAAGGCAAGATACTACAGGAAAAAACATATGTTTTTAAAGCTATTTTGCTTTTTATAACATGTTTTTCTGAAAAACATCTACAATAGACTAATTATTGCATCTATTTGCGTCTGTAGATTTCAATCACAATACCTATTTTAAAAGGTAATGAGTTTTTTCTCCAGCACTAAGTCAGAAATCTTCACTTCAGCAGCTTTACGTACACCAAACTTCACAGTTTACTGGCTATCTATAATCTGAAGGTTTTTAGGGAGCCGTTTATTCATATATCATAACCAAGATTATGACTACTTTGCTGTTATTAGTACTGTAACTGTTATTTAGTGTTAAATTAGGCCTATTGTAGTTGGGTTAGGTGGCTTAAGTTTTATTGTGAATTTGTAAAGTAAATTTGTTATGTTTTGTACTTATTTATATATTTAAGTATACTTTAAGCGTTTAACAAATTGTTAAATTTAACCTCCTTAGCTCTGGAACAATTTTTGGGGTTTTCCGCCTGGATTTGGCCTCCCCAAATTGAAAAGCTTTTTTCCCCACATACAGTGGTCTCTAAATACACAATTTTTGTGTCATTTTACAGGAAAGCCTTTGAAATTACATGCTAAAAGTGATAAACATTTAAATATATGCTGTCTGAGCTGTAATAACTACAACCACACACCCCAACCCCCCCACCCCAATACATTTATTTAAAATAATTTAATTTTTTAAAGTGTATAATTCAGGCCCTATGTTTTCTAGCACCCTGCATACAGTTTTGGCTGTTTCCACTAGATGGCAGCAAATGCTGGAAAAAAGAATTTTGTCTGTATCATGTATGCAAGAGTTATTCAAATAGATCTAAAGTGCGAAATATTACCTTTTATATGTAATTTTCGCCTACCCAAATCTCTCCAATATACAAGTCTCCCCATATACAGTGGTATAAATGCAATATCAAATGCTGGAAACAGCCCAAACTGTCTGCAGGGTGCTAGAGCACGCAGGGCCTGAGATATACACTTTCAAAAATTAATTTATAACCAAACAATCAAAAAGCACCTCATTTTGAGGTGGGGTTATTACAGCTCAGACAACATATACTTAAATGTTTATCACTTTTAGCAGTTTTTTATGTAAGTTAAACGGGTTTCCTGTAAAATAAAACCAAAATGGTGTATTTAGAGACCACTGAATGTGGGTATGGGAAGCTTTTAAAAGTGGGTCGGCCAAATTTAGGCGGTGTAAATGAGTTACTTTGTGTAAAACAAATGCCAAAGTGATGCATGTCTCCAGAAAGTAGAGACTCGAAGCTTTCACATGGTACCACATATGAGGTCAGAGCTCCTCTACAGACATTTACAATTTAAAGTATATTCTTGATAATGAGGTTAAAGAATTTTTTTTTTTTTCGACAAAAAGCCATTCTTTAATGTCATCCACCATCATTTTGTGGCTCTTAAAAAAAACATTACATTTAAGAAAACTTGTAATACAATTTTTTTTTTTGCAATTCTTAATCAATAAACTTGAACTTGAAAGTATGGTGATTATCTTTAGTTATATATTTTCCCCTTTTCATCTGAGGTGTCATGCTTTAATTCTCTTAATATTCTGTGGCGGGTGGTAGAGTTCACTCAGGCCAGCAAGGTGGTGGAAGTGATTCAGAAGGGCGACCTGCTGAAGTCTCTGCGCAGTCTGAGAGAACTTCAGCCCTGGAACACACCTCTGCTCCTCTCACATCTGTACAGGTGAGTTGACATCACTTAGAGCGACACATATGCTTGATATATCTATATATTATCAATATTGTCACGTGCAGGGATGTGAATATATCATTTATATTGAATATAATGTTTGCTTTCTTTCTATAGACTCTATGAGAAGCACGGGGAGGTGGCCGTTCGTGCCTACCCACAGTTCTATCCCACAATCCTCCCCTCTGACATCATAGCTATGGCTTTACCCAGCCACTTCCTGCCTTATCTGGACAATCTGATCCAATCACGAGCCGAGCAGCAGCGGTACGGCCATGTTGCATTATACAGTGTTTTACAATAGCCCCGTTTCCACCGAAATTACCCAGAACATTTTGTCCCAGGAACTCTTTTTTTTTTTGTCTGCCTTTCCATCGCGGTCTAAAGTACCTTGAAGATGATATAGGGCTGCGCGTGACTTTCCAGAGCCCACTGGATTTCGTCCTCTGCAAATAAACTTAATAAAGCCTGAACCTCGTTGTTTATTTTTTAAACTCCATTGTTGATTCGAACAGCAAACGAAAGTTCCTGAGCTTTGAAAAAGTACTACCTCACAAGCAGGGCCGTTTTAAGGGGGACATTTTTACTTTTTTAGACCCCGGTTCCTGCGGTCGAAACACACGAGTACCACCCCAAAGTCCCGGGAAATTTCCGGCGGTGGAAACTCGGCTAATGTGTGGTCATTATGATTGTCAAGGTTGTGTGTGACAATTTTACACTGTGATATTGTTTTCTTGTTTTTGTTATTTTGTCATCTACTAGGTTGTCTTTCTTGGGCTCTCTTCTCCAGCCAGAAACTCTGCGACAGGATTGGCTGGAACTGGCGTTATCCCATGATTCCCCACTAAGGGATGACACACTCACTCCTGACGGACAGCCTAGGTACAGAAAACAATTTTTACGCAGCTATATTCTTAAAAAAAGCTAATTTGAGGAATCATTCATGTCTGTAAAACAAATGCTGCCCCCTAAAAATTATGCACTTGAGTTTTATACTGTGTAATATTAATGTGTATGTCTCTCTATATATACAGTCTTGCTCAAAAGTTTACACACCCCTGGCAGAAAATGTGAATAATTTTAATAAAATAAGAGGGATCAGTCACTTAAATCAAATAGCGATATATATACTAGTGTCTGTGAATATTAAGCCGCAAAAAGACTGTTTAAATATGAATCCTGCATGTTTCTGTGTGTATCTGAAACCGCACGTCTGCGCCATTCACACATTTACATCACACACACACAGAAACTCGCTGTGTTTTTCAGCCTCTGCGACTTCAATATGAATATGAAGACATGAATGCATCTCCAGTCACTTCAGGAGCATTTTACCGTTTCATTCAACAAAATCTATCGTCATATCATAAACACACACACACACACACACACACACACAGGAATTCGAAGGTCTTCACGGCAACCCGTTAAAATAAAAGTTCAGTTTAACAAAGTAATTGTGACCGGATTAATGTTGTAGCCTACAGTAGAATTTAGCTACATCTCAATGTAATAACAATATATGCATTTCATTTATACAATGAAGAATATGCAGTGTTATTTAACATTAAACCTACTTAAAAAGCACTGTTTATTTCATATGTATCTTGTTCTGTTGTATTTATGTTGGCCTGCTGAATGTTAAATGGATCCAGTCTATGTTCATTAGAAATTATTTGATAATTCAGCATTAAACTAGCTAGGCTATAAGTTAATGTATGTTTGTTTTTTGTTTTTTACTTTGCTTTACTGATTTAAAACATGATCAAAACACTCAAAACTAAATTTCAAATAAGAGGGCAAGTGACAAATATCGGTATCGGCCAATAATTGTTTGTTAAAATCAGCATCGGCCTTGAAAAATCCTATTCGATGCACCCCTAGTATATTCTATATTGCTATTTCGCTGATTTATAATGTCTCCTGTGCTGTAGGTGGCGCTCTCATTACTTCAGCTGGGGTTATGGGCGTCTGCTGTCTCTGCTGATCCGCCTGCCTGCTGATCTGACCTCCAAACAGAAGATGCTGGAGATGTGTAGAGCTCATGGGTCAGTGTAGAATTACAATGGATAGAAATCAATCAGAATGGGTAGTTGTGTAAACTGTAACTGTTATTTGTCTCTCAGGTATTGGATGGGTTACCTGTACCTGTGCAGAGAGCTGCAGCTGCGAGCGGAGGCTTTCAGTGCCATCTGCAGACTGGACGACATGACGCTACTAGAGGAGGAGGATGATGGTATAACAAACACAGATACTCAAACTGTCCTGTAGATGAACAGACAAAGAGAGGCTGTCGATTGTAAAGTCTAATTTGCTAACGGCCCAGACAGCGTCTGTCTGACACTTAAATAACTCATTATTATGCCATATCTAAAATATCTCTTTTTCTCCTTCTGCAGGTATTGCTCCTCAGTCTCTTGATGAGTGGGTTTTGCTACTCCAGCTTTCACAGCAAATCAGCTCAGTCGACGAAGCTCCGCCCACTTCACCTCTGTCCAGCAGCACAAATGGGTCCTGTTCAGATGACACTAACAGTAATGGCACGAGTGACGGTTCCTCTGACCTATCGAACACTTCAGCTGACTGGAGCATTCGGGTCAGCCCTGAGAACATCATCCTGCGTCTGGTGAGAGTCTTCGGGCCGGACCGGGCCCTGACGGCCCTCCAGGAGCTCGGGATAAAGGTGGATCTCAATTCACGCTCCACGCTGATCTGTGATCTGCTTCGTATGGCTGAGAAGCGGCAAAGGTGAAAGCATGAAAAACTGAAGTGTACAGTTTAGTACAGTACAGAAGAAGTTTTATTTATATAGTGCCTTTCCATAGCTCAAGGCTGCTTTACATAGTGTTAGACAGTACATTTTCCCACCCACATACACAATACAAGCACAGGTCTTTAGATAGCCACATTATTCAAAATACAAATTAAATAGATATGTCTTTAGCTGAGATATTACGTAATGGTAGATATTACTCCTAAATTATGGAAGTGAATTCCATAATTTAGAATCATTGGACCTCATTCATGAAACGTTCGTAAATATATGAGCAAATTTGGAGCAAACGCTTCGTATACCACAGATTCAGTAGTTAAACGTGTGTATATTAATGAATTCCAGAGATGTATAGTAATGAAGTAGAACTACTTAAGTACTAAAAGGCGATATCTGTACTTGACTAGAGTATTATTTTTTTCTCCTACTTCCACTTTTACTTCAGTACATATTTTCGATGAGTTTAATACTTTTACTCCGATATTTTTTTTATGTGCTGCATCGTTACTCGTTACAATTATAAAAATGTTACGAATCATTCCATTCCAAACCCACATTAGCCTACCACTGCCAGAACGGTAGATGGCAAGTTTGATGAAGCTGGCACATCATTGAGCGAATCAAGCGATTAAGAAGACCGCGCGTGCTCCCGTTCTGCCTTTTGATCAGCTTAAAAGATGGACGAACCAAAAACACCACCTTCAACAACACCAAGTGATCGTGGCTGTGAGAGTGAGGAAGGAGACCACCCCTGGCCCGACTTAGAGTCCATGTTCTTATATGTCGGAGTGAAAGATAATTCATATAGAATGAAGTGCTTACTCTGCCGCCCGAAAGGTTGTGAAATAATAATGGCCTTCAAAAATTCACCGTCAAATTTGAAGAAACATATCAAGGTATGTTACAAATATCATCACAAATCACACCAGCTTGAGCTATGAGTAAGCCCTTTTGCTAACTAGCGACATGCTGCGGTGTTCACATAACGTTAACTAGCTGGCTATCATAAAGGCTGTCACGCAGCGCGTTAAATGGTGTTTTTGACCCATCATCACTAATGTCGACTTTCTCTTATTTTATGACATAGCCTACTGTTGGCAAAAATAAATCGTAGAGCATGTCTCCTTTTGAGCTGCTTAATAACCACGGCCGTTTTTATAGTGTAGTAATGTTTTATAGGTTAATGGTAGTATAGATTGACACTGACAACTAATGCAGGAGTTTTCCTGCATTGAAATGTTTTTGGCGGCCGCCAAAACCTTATTTGTTTGGTGAGTAATGTAGAATAGAATTAACTAAGATTAATAAATACAGTAACAAATGTATTGATCATGGTTAGTTCATGTTAGTTACTAGTCTAATACATTAAAGGGTTAGTTCACCCAAAATTGAAAATTCTGTCAGTAATTACTCACCCTCATGTTGTTCCAACCATGTAAGACCTTCGTTCATCTTCGGAACATAATTTAGTATATTTTTGATGAAATCTGAGAGCTGTCTCACTCCTCCATAGGCTTTCAGAGGGAATGAAACTTGATGGCCCAGAATAGTAAGTAAAAACGTCATTTAAGGAGTCCAAATGACTACAGTGGCTCTGTATTAAGTCTATCATGCGACGAAAATACTTTTTGAGTGGAAAAACAACAAAAATAACGACTTTATCCCACTATTATTGTTGTTCAATTTGAGCCTCTGACGAGAGTTCGCGGAAGTGCCACGACGCATGCGGGAGAACTGAGATTAGTAGTAGTAGAAGAAGAAGAACGCCGTAATCTCAGGCTCAAATTGAACAACAATAATAGTGGGATAAAGTCGTTATTTTTGTTGTTTTTCCGCTCAAAAAGTATTTTCTGAGATTACGGCGTTCTTCTTCTACTACTACTAATCTCAGTTCTCGCGCATGCGTCGTGGCACTCCCGCGAACTCTCGTCAGAGGCTCAAATTGAACAACAATAATAGTGGGATAAAGTCGTTATTTTTGTTGTTTTTCCGCTCAAAAAGTATTTTCGTCGCATGATAGACTTAATACAGAGCCACTGTAGTCATTTGGACTCCTTAAATGACGTTTTTACTTACTATTCTGGGCCATCAAGTTTCAGTCCCTCTGAAAGCCTATGGAGGAGTGAGACAGCTCTCAGATTTAATCAAAAATATACTAAATTATGTTCCGAAGATGAACGAAGGTCTTACATGGTTGGAACAACATGAGGGTGAGTAATTACTGACTTTATTTTCAATTTTGGGTGAACTAACCCTTTAACTAATGTAATGTTAACAAATCAAACCATATTGTAAAGTGTTACAAACAAATAATTTACTTTTATAACACCTCTTGAAATGAGAATATAAGTGTGCTTACCCCATTTTTTTAAGTAAGAGTGGTTAGTAAGATTTAATCTTAATGAACTACAATATTTTCAGGTTATTTATATGACAATGTGTAGAAAAATTACCTAAAATTACCTAACAACATTGTGATTGTCCTTTAGGTTAATCATTTAAAATAATAAAAACAATATGATGTTCAAACTTTTGACTACTTTCTTTAATAACTACATAACACAATACTTGTACTTATACTTTCAGTACTTGAGTAGTACATTTTAAAATAAACTACTTGCAATACTTAAGTACAAAAAATGTTGAATACTTTAGTACTTCTACTTAAGTGTGGTGCTTAAAGAGCACTTCAACTTCTACTCAAGTCACTTTTTTGATAGAGCACTTGTACTTTTACTCAAGTCTGGGTCTCTAGTACTTTATACATCTCTGATGAATTCCAAACATTCGTAAATAGGACGCGCGTACACGCTCATTCATAATTTCCCTAATCCCCGCCCATGAGTTACAACTGCAAATGACGTGTGCAGTAACGCTGTGGGATCTTCTGGACTTCTTTCTCAGGTTTGGCTCCAGTATATTGCATAAATGCTAAAGAGACTAATTGGCCATATGCCTAGCAATAAATATTAAATTATCATGTGTCCATCAAAGCATTTTTAGCCAGCTAAAAAACGCCTGGTGCTCTTCTGAAAACGGCCAGCTGGTGGCGCTTTGCAAGGGCAGTGTTTTTCCAGCTGAGATACTTTGGTTGCTATGATACAGAATATCCATGGCAGGAATGTGTTACTATAATCTCATATTACTGAATATAAAAAATGCAGTACAAAGCAGTATTACCTTCTCCATTATTGTTGTTCAGTCGGTGTACAAGTGGGATGATTGGCCGGTGTAGTTTTTGTCCCGCCCCTCCTTCACTGTGATTGGACGGCCGGGTAAAAAGTAACAGTGACAAGCGCTGCATATTACCCAACGTTGAACAGTAAAAAAAAAAAGAAAATAAAAAAAAGACGGGGCAAATCAACTGGTGAAATATTATTATGGTACATAGTTCATCAAAATGCAATGTCGTCAGTTTGCCTAAAAAAACCACAGACCGTTTAAATGTTTTACACACCATTTACACGTGGTTGGGAGCAGGTGTACCTTTCTTTCGTACCAACTAACATTTTGACAATACGAACATTTTCTTGAAATTTACGTCAGAACGGCTTTACGAACGATTTACACACACATTCGTTCTGCCCGTGTTTTATGAATGAGGCCCATTGACACTAAATGACCTACCACCGAAACCGAGGAGTGGACAAAAGACCAAGCTCAGATGATCTGAGGGACCATTCAGAACACACTATTCGCCTACTTATACTATGCCCTAAAAGTATGTACTGTTTTTGTTAAGAATAAGTACATACTTTTGAGTGA
The DNA here is from genome assembly GCA_023566225.1 of Romanogobio albipinnatus. NCBI lineage: Eukaryota > Metazoa > Chordata > Actinopteri > Cypriniformes > Gobionidae > Romanogobio > Romanogobio albipinnatus. Next base: position 34,462,776 of record CM042262.1, read on the forward strand.
ACATTATATAGCAGAACGTTAGTATTCCTTTCTAAACATATTTTTTTAGGAAAATAATGGCAGTCAAACCAAAAATGATTCAGACACAGATATAATGTTTCACTAGTGTGTGTGTGCAGGACCACTATTGTTCATTTCTGTGAGGACAGCTAAATAAAGTGACATATTATACCCAAAGATTCTTCAAACAGTGACTAGGAGTAAAATTTGTACACAAAATGATTTAGAAACTTTGAGCTGAGCATGTTTTGCTGAAGTGTTTTTTCTTTAATTGCTAATGCGATCTTTGACCCCACAGACTGAACAAAATGAAGCATTGCTTGACCTAAATTGGCCTAATTGTGTAGTTAAAGCTACACTGTGTTAGCCTGGATGCCAGACGAACTTAGCCCCGCCCACAAAATTTTTTGCACGGGCAGTTCGGTCTGGAATTGATCCGTAGAGAAGTAATTATGCCCGAACAGAAACTGTTCGGACCAATGAAATTGTCAGGGCGGGCTTTAGACGATGATGGACAGATGATAAACAGTGACGTAATCATCCACGTCATCAAAGGCGCTTGGGTTGAATTTGTTCTAATCCTAAACGGAGAACTTGTTCGTATATGCGTTCACCTTTACTATTTCTCTCAGAAATGATGATGGTGTTGGTAAGTACTCTGTGTATCCTTAAATTCTTTTTTACAACACCGGCAAAGATCGTTTACACTCATCTTCTTCTTCTAACGTGACTTATCCTAGCGCGCACAGACAGGGTTGCCAAGTTTTTACAGCAAAACTCGCCCAACTGCTACTCAAAACTAGCCAAAAACAAGCCCAATAGCTTTCCGGGTGGGGGGGGTTCTCTGGGAAAAATGGCATTTGGGGGGTAAAATATGTGTTATTTTGGCTGGACTGCTAAATTTCGCATTCCTGGGTCTGTATATCACATAATTGGGGTCGCTTCAACCCGCGGACTTGGCAACACAGTGCAGTTGAGTTCTGTTGACATTTGACAACTAACGTTATGCGTCGCTCCGTTGCTCTGATTGGTTGTAGGTCTATCCAATTGAGGTCTTTCCTGGTTCGGTTTAAACACGCCCCATAATCACAGCCCAACGGAGCAGATCAGACTCATATTCTGACTAGAATTGAGTATGACGACGTCAGGCTAACACTGTGTGATATTTTCCCCCATCTAGCGGTGAAAGGGTATATGACCATCCAGTAAATATTAGTTTCTGTTCCTCCCAATTCCGATTTCGTTTTAACTCCTACGGTGGCCGATTTAGTCCAAGATTAGCATGGCTTCCAGTTCGACCTCGTCCATTAGTGTTGATTTGCCTGTTGTGTTGCCGTCTTAATTCTCTTTTTCGCTTCCTTGGCGACTCTGTTACATATCCTCGAGAATAAGAGTGATCCTCCATCAGCAACAGACTTTCAAAAAGGCTTTCAGGTTTTCATATAGCAGTCTCAAGCAATCCCCCTCTTCACATTCGACACGGTGCCATCGAGTGTTAAAACGCGAAAGGCGAAGCTTGAATTTACGGGTATGTCCCTCTTTGGCTAATGTACTTTCAAGATGGAGGGGAAACATGGCGACCCCCATTCGAACCCCTTACCCGTATGTATTTTCAATGGCATATTATAAACTGACGAGAATACTTTATTACTTGAAAGAAGTAAATATACATTAATGAGGACATATATTTTTGAAAGAACTAAGTGTTTTTAGCTAAGAATAAACTAAAAAAGTTACACAGTGTAGCTTTAAATGTAACAGCTGATTGGTTGATTGTGATCCATTACATCCCTTTCTATCAAAGTTATCTGACATTATCAAGATGAATTTGTTCTGACACTCATATTTTATTACCGTGTTGTAAACTATAGCGAATAAACTGTGATGATGTGAGACAATGTTGAAGGTGAATACATTTTGGTTTGACTGTAGGTCGTGTTTAACAGTTTTTGTTCTCGCTGTCTTTTCAGAGCACTGATTCAGACCATGCTGGAGCGCTGTGACCGGTTTCTGTGGTCTCAGCACGCTTAAGACCCCCGTGTCCACCTGATCTCTACGTCTACCCTGTGCTGCTCTCAGTATGGACACACTGCCTGGGCCTGGTTCATTTAACAACTGCTCTGGGATCAGCTCTGAGTGGCTGTTTCTAGATCAGATGATCTCGGGTCACTGGACCTTTTGACTTTGACTTGCATTCCAGTCACAATCTAAGACCGATTTCAGTCCGTAGCTTTTTCGCACCAGCACTATGCCTGGATTATGCCGAAAAAGTGCCGCGTTGGTGTCCCATGACTTGGTCCAAGCGGTTCTTCAGTTTTTCGTCTCCTGTTTCCTATTTAGCTATTTAATAAGATGTTGACACTGTATTAACAATGGGCCTTTTTAATGCAATATCATTCAAAAATTAGGGCTGTCAAAAGATTAATCACATCCAAAATAAACGTTTGTGTCTACATAATATATTTGTGTGTACTCTGTATAATTATTATGTTTATATAAATATTCATGTATATATTTAAGAAATATTTGCATGTATATACTGTATACATTTATATAATATATAAATATAATACATTTTTCTTAAATATATACATGCTTGTGTGTGTTTTTATATATAAATAATAATTATACACAGTTCACACACATATGTAAACACAAACTTTTATTTTGGATGTGATTAATCGTGATCGTGACAGCCCTATCAAAAATACATTTGTACATAAATTATCCTATTGAACTGATGCAACAATTAATGTAAAGTTGCTTCTAGATTCTATGTATGATCTACGTAAATATTTTCCATATTTATATACGGTATAATAGTGCTGTCAAAACGATTAATTGTGATTGTTTACACAATATATGTGTGTACTGTGTATATTTGAATACATACACATATATATTTCAGAAATATTTGCATGTGTACATACTTATATATTTCTATCATTTCTATTATATTCTTAAATATATACATGTATGAGTGTTTATTTATATATACATAATAATTATACACAGTACACACATTTGTTTTGGATGCGATTAATCAATTCGACAGCACTAATATATGCATATATATATATAATATGGAAAATAAATAAATGCATATTTATCTATTTAATTGTCTTAATGTAAGTTAATCTGCAAGTATTTTGAGAGCAACCTTAACAAACAAAGAAAAACTAACAAACGTGTGTTCTTTTAACAGAAAATCATAAATAAATGTGAATGTATGAACTAGTTTTTGTAACTAATGCTCAGCTGGTTTAATCGGCTGCTAATGAAAGCACAATAAATACGAGTATCATGTTAATTTATAATCGTGTAGAAAGTGTCTTTTTAAATACCTCTTTCGCTCGTCATGCAAACGAATATCATTTGAATGCATGGAGAGACTACAAGCAATGAATTAAAGTCACAGTGACACTAGATTTGGATTGTAAATGGACATGCTGCGTTACGAACACACCAGCTTGGCACAGGTTTCCTCTGTAGGTGAGGCACGTGGTCCGATTATTCCCTTCTGTGCGTTCGACCCGTCCCAGAACAACAGCCTTTTAAAGTCATCAAACTGGAATCCCCAACTCTGTTCTCCTCACTTTCCAATTTCTCTTATCAGACTCTCAGAACTGTCTGTTTTTCTCTGTTGCTCCACTGACCTCTTTTCCAGGTGTGTCTTCTATCTGATCGTACCCGTGCCAGCCGAAGTGTCATCCGCAGGTGGGCAGAGAGAAGGGGAATTACGGGAAATATCGCCTACACAAACCCATTCCCAAAAGTGTTAAACATCCTGCGACGTTTGAGCTCCGGACTTGAGTGATTCCTCAAATCATGTGTTGTTGAGGTGGGCTGTGCTGTTACTTTACCAGGTGATCACCTGCTAGACCAGAAAACTGGTCAAAACAAAGGGACCCGAGCCATATCTCCTGAATATCACACTCCTTGAAAACACCTTTAGCATTGCGGATTTAGTTCAGAAGCTGAAACCTCGCGCTGTGGCTCTATATGACTAGCATGAGGAGTGATTGGGTCGATTAGCCCCTTAGATAGAGGAGGATGGGTTTGGATCAGGGCAGGACATTCGCTCCGTGTGTGTTGGGGATTGTTTGATGTTGAATTGTTGTCACCAGTCACACAGATAACAGAATTCTGCACATACCTGTAGACTAAAGCCAGCGTATAAAAGCCAGTCGCCTCACATACGGCCGGCACAGACCTCCTGATGCACGTAATTACACTGATTTGTACCGCCGCACATCATCATACATCGGATAAATACTCTGGCTTTTTAAACGATTATTTTGCATATTTATAACATTATCGTTGTTGTTTATTTACTGTATTTTTGTACATCACTACTACTCTTCTGTGCACAAGCTCGCGCGTTGTTTAGATTTGAAGCAAGAACAAAATGTTATATATTTACAAAACCGTACAGATGGAGACGACATGCTTGGTATGTACAACAAAAAATACAGTAATATATTATTTTAATATTTTAATATTTATATGACTATTATTTTGTACAATAGTTCCATATTTGTATGTGTATGTATGTATGTGTATATATATATATATATATATATATATATATTATTTTTTATATATATATATATATATATATATATTATTTTTTATATATATTTATATTATTTTTGTAAAATAGTTGCCTCTTTGTGTAATAATTATATATAATATATTAATTATATAAAAACATAAAAACAACAATCAACAACTATACAAAAATATAAAACAGTATAGTTTTTCATGTTTAATAATTATTTTTGTATAGTTTTTGATTAATTATTATTTAAATATTCATATTATTTTGTATAATAGTTGCATGTTTGTGTAATAATTATATGTAATATATTAATTATATACTATAACTATAATTGTTACACAAATATGCAATAATTGTACAAAATATTATGAAAATATTATTATATACTAATATAATTACTACGCATGAAAAATACAATTAATTATCAACTACACAAATTTATATATTTTTGTATAGTTTTTTTCATGTATAATTGTTTTGTAGTTTTTTTATTCGTTATTATTATTATAATATATTGTTTTGTATAATTGTTGCATATTTGTGTAATAATTATAGATTTATATTATTCATATATATAATTATTACACAAACATTACACAACTATTATACAAAATAATATAAATATTAAAATAATAATGAATAAAAAAGATACAAAACATAATTATTATACATGAAAAAACAATAATTATGTTTTGTATAGTTGTTTTATTAATTATTATTTAAATTTTATATTAATTTGTAAAATAGTTGCATGTTTATGTTATAATTATATGTAATATATTAATTATATAAAAACTATAAAAAACACATGAAAAAAACAATCAACAACTATACAAAAATATAAAAAAGTATATTTTTTTCATGTATAATTGTTTTGTATCGTTTTTTGATTCATTATTATTTTGATATATTATTTTGTATAATAGTTGCATGTTTGTGTAATAATTATATATATAAAATATTAATTATAATATATTATTTTGTATAATTGTTGCGTATTTGTGTAATAATTATAGCCTTATATAATTCGTATATATAATTATTACACAACTATTATACAAAATAATATACATTTTTAAATAATAATGAATAAAAAAACTATACAAAACATAATTATTATACATGAAAAAACAATAATTATGTTTTGTATAGTTTTATTAATTATTATTTAAATTTGATATTAATTTGTAAAATAGTTTCCTCTTTGTGTAATAATTATATAAAATATATTAATTATATAAAAACATAAAAAAAACAATCAACAACTATACAAAAATATAAAACAGTATAGTTTTTCATGTATAATAATTATTTTTGTATAGTTTTTGATTAATTATTATTTAAATATTCATATTATTTTGTATAATAGTTGCATGTTTGTGTAATAATTATATGTAATATATTAATGATATACTATAACTATAATTGTTACACAAATATGCAATAATTTTACAAAATAATATGAATATATTATTATATACTAATATAATTATTACACATGAAAAAATACAATTAATCATCAACTACACACATTTATATATTTTTGTATAGTTTTTTCCATGTATAATTGTTTTGTATCGTTTTTTGATTCATTATTATTTTGATATAATATTTTCGTATAATAGTTGCATGTTTGTGTAATAATTATATATATAAAATATTAATTATAATATATTATTTTGTATAATTGTTGCGTATTTGTGTAATGATTATAGATTTATATAATTCGTATATATAATTATTACACAACTATTATACAAAATAATATACATTTTTAAATAATAATGAATAAAAAAACTATACAAAACATAATTATTATACATGAAAAAACAATAATTATGTTTTGTATAGTTTTATTAATTATTATTTAAATTTGATATTAATTTGTAAAATAGTTTCCTCTTTGTGTAATAATTATATATAATATATTAATTATATAAAAACATGAAAAAAAAACAATCAACAACTATACAAAAATATAAAACAGTATAGTTTTTCATGTATATTAATTATTTTTGTATAGTTTTTGATTAATTATTATTTAAATATTCATATTATTTTGTATAATAGTTGCATGTTTGTGTAATAATTATATGTAATATATTAATGATATACTATAACTATAATTGTTACACAAATATGCAATAATTTTACAAAATAATATGAATATATTATTATATACTAATATAATTACTATGCATGAAAAATACAATTAATCATCAACTACACACATTTATATATTTTTGTATTGTTTTTTTCATGTATAATTGTTTTGTATCGTTTTTTGATTCATTATTATTTTGATATAATATTTTTGTATAATAGTTGCATGTTTGTGTAATAATTATATATATAAAATATTAATTATAATATATTATTTTGTATAATTGTTGCGTATTTGTGTAATATATATAATTATTACACAACATTACACAACTATTATACAAAATAATATACATTTTTAAATAATAATGAATAAAAAAACTATACAAAACATAATTATTATACATGAAAACAATAATTATGTTTTGTATAGTTTTATTAATTATTATTTAAATTTGATATTAATTTGTAAAATACTTTGTGTAATTATATGTAATATATTAATTATATAAAGTTGAATTATTGCGCAAATGTGCAACAATTGTACAAAATTATATTATAATTATTACTCATGAAAAAAACAATTAATCAACAACTATACAAAAATGCATATATATCGTTTTTTTTTATTTTTTTTTCATGTATAATTGTTTTATATAGTTTTTTGATTCATTATTATTTTAATATTTATATTATTTTGTATAACAGTTGCATGTTTGTGTATTAATTATATAAAAACTATTATTATTATTACACATATGCAACAATTATACAAAATAATAATATATACTATAATTCTTACACATCAACAACTGTACAAAATATCTAATAATTATAGCGTGTGTACACATAATATAAAAAAATATATATGTTTCTTATTGCAGGAATCTTTCTCATGCATGATGATATCTGTATTTGTGATCTTGTGTCTGCCGCCGTCATCCACATCTCATTTTCCTTCCCAGAATGCATCAGGTACTGAATTATACTTTATATGTCTAGCTAGTGTTTTTCTGGGTAAAAAATTGAAGTTTGTAGCTTCGTGCTTCCTTTGTGTTTGCCAACTGCATACACAAAACTGACAAGTGCATATAAAGTTCACAATAAGACATTTGAATTGTTTTTCCAGTGTATTTGGGATCTAGTTTCATTCAGGAAGCTTTACGCCGAGCCAGAGAGCTGACAGATGCTGCATACGCTCACACCAATGAGAGGTGAGACGTTATTGCTCTGTCATAGCTCATATGATTGAATTATATGGAAACATAACACGTTATAATGCAGTAAGAGTGTTTTTATTCTCTCATTTCTGTCAGAGTGAAGGCGTCTGTATCAGACGGTTCTGTCCGACCCAGTGACCTGTTGGCCTTGTTCAAGCAAACCGGCCCGAAAACCAGAACCCACATCAGATCCGCTGAGTTTCTCGACAACACGGTAGAGCTGATAAGAGAGATGGTGTACACACACTCCATGGACAAACCCGACCTCACCGGTACACACTCATTTGTGTTATACGGGACATAAACGTATGATCTTGAAGGCTCATACAAGTCGTCTCAACATGTGTTGTGTGCATCTTAGAGCTGTTGAGTGCAGAAGACATGGAGACCATACTGCAGGCTACAGGCTGCTCCACAGAGACGCAGAGACCCGTGTGTAAATCGAACTGTCTGTCTAAACGCTACCGTACCATCACAGGACACTGCAACAACAGGTGAACACACACAGGGCCGTTTTTAGGCATAGGCAAACTAGGCGGTCGCGAGGGCGCCGATAAGCGCATATCTGGCACTGATGTTTGTGTGTAAAGCAGGGGTGGCGAACTCCGGTCCTGGAGGGCCACTGTCCTGCATAGTTTTGCTTCAACCCTAATCAAACACACCTGAACAAGCTAATCATGGTCTGAAGGGTTACTAGAAAGCTAAAGGCAGGTGAGTTTTATTGCAGGACAGTGGCCCTCCAGGACCGGAGTTCGCCACCCCTGGTGTAAAAGGTGTCACGGCCACCCTAAAATGTTATTGCCGCCCCCACTAGTTCCCCCACACTATTGGATCAGAGAACTGTCAATCTGACGATTCCTATATGCCATCAGATCAGAGTAGGCTACTGTCAAAAAAGTTTGCGTTTGGAGCCTCAACAACACCATTAGATCAATGAACTCGCTCAATGCTTTGGCAAGGTAACACTTTTTTTAACCATAAAATAAAGATAAATTCAAACTAAAGGCCAATTAAAATAACAGGTACAAATCTGTGTTTTGTTAGGGCAGTATTTGTGGCAGTCTAGAAATCCCGCTGTGAATGGGCAGATAGCATTGCTCGGTGTGAATGTTAGAGGCAAAATATAACTGCACACTTACTTCAGCATTTCATGATTATCTCTTATATTTTGACTCGATAAAGCTTTCTTCTCTTATTGCTCCTCCAAAAGGTTTTTGCGCCAATGCATTGTTAAAAGAATCAGTGTGTTTTGTTAGCCTGACGTTGTCATACTCAATTCTAGTCAGAATATGAGTCTGATACTGCTCCGTTGGGCTGTGATTATGGGGCGTGTTTCAACCGAACCAGGAAAGACCTCAATTGGATAGACCTACAACCAATCAGAGCCACAGAGCGACGCATAACGTTAGTTGTCAAATGTCAACAGAACTCAACTGCACTGTGTTGCCAAGTCCGCGGGTTGAAGTGACCCCAATTATGTGATATACAGACCCAGGAATGCGAAATTTAGCAGCCGTGCCAAAATAACACATATTTTACCCCCCAAATTACATTTTTCACGGAGAACCCCCCCCCACCCGGAAAGCTATTGGGCTTGTTTTTGGCTAGTTTTGAGTAGCAATTGGGCGAGTTTTGCTGTAAACACCTGGCAACCCTGTCTGTGCGCGCTGGAATAAGTCACGTTAGAAGAAGAAGATGAGTGTAAACGATCTTTGCCGGTGTTGTAAAAAAAGAATTTAAGGATACACAGAGTACTGACCAACACCATCATCATTTCTGAGAGAAATAGTAAAGGTGAACGAACGCATACTAACAAGTTCTCCGTTTAGGATTAGAACAAATTTAACCCAAGCGCCTTTGATGACGTGGATGATTACGTTACTGTTTATCATCTGTCCATCATCGTCTAAAGCCCGCCCTGACAATTTCATTGGTCCGAACAGTTTCTGTTCGGGCATAATTACTTCTCTATGGATCAAGTCCAGACCGAACTGCCCGTGCAAAAAAATTTGTGGGCGGGGCTAAGTTCGTCTGGCATCCAGGCTAGTGTTTTATAATTGTCCCATATAAAACTTCAGCGACCAATTTAAAAATGGTATAATAAAATGTGCAAATTCACAACATGAATACATCCTTTATTAAATCACGTTGACGAATTTAACGTATCTTTACGGATGGTGTTGAATGCTGAATCGATTCATTCAGTTCTAATAGTGCTTAACACAAGCAGTGTCGCACACACAGAGGGCAAAGCGTCGCGTTATTTAAAGGGGAAGTTCACGCATCAATGAGTAACAAAACCACTCTAAATCAGTATTTATTCGTATTACTTTCATGTGAAATGTACTAATAACACATAATAATTATGTAATTATGTCTGAGAACAATTTCTTAGCAACTAGGGACTGCACAAATATAGGCTATATATTATAGGCCTAGGGCTATACAGGCATCTGGCTATTAATTTGAATCTTTATTAACAAATATATACAAATAAAATTTGTTATGTATGTATTTGTTAATTAATACCAGTAATACCAATGTTGCTTTTTAAAATTTGACTGGGGGCACCAATAAGGATTTCACCTAGGGCGTCAGAATGGCTAGAAACGGCCCTGAACACACACACACACACATGAAGTGTCGTATGGGATGTTTGATACACACAATATCAAAATATAGTTGTTATTTTGTTTCATTAAGCTCAGAAAACATTTTGACTTTGCAGAGAAAACCCTCAATGGGGGGCAGCAAACACCCCTTATGCCCGCTGGCTGTCGCCGGAGTACGAGGACCCTCGAGGGGCCCCGAGGGGCTGGAACCCACAGCACACCTACCATAACTACACACTACCACCTGTAAGACTGTCTGAAAACTCATGTGGAAGTTCTCAAATAATGATTAATCACTAGGGGTGTAACGGTACACGTATTCGTACCGAACCGTTTCAAAAAACGAGACGAAAATGTTAGGGAGGGACGATTAGGGAAGAGATCCAGTCAGAACTGATGTCCTGTGTAACAAATACGCACATTTGATGTGAACGTGCTGATCTAACCGCTGGAGAACTTGCGCTTCTACAGGCTCACAATGAATAACACACATTTATGCCAGGCAATTGTTTATGAACTAATGCTGATGAATAATGACAATGTTTACTTTACGATGTTTATATAGTAATATGATTTAGACGGTTGTAACAATGCATATTTTATCTCCTCATCTGAACTTGAATGAGCTCCTGCAACTGCAACAGAGGCGTAGACATTTCAAAATAAGAGTCCCGTGTATTTCGAGCTTGTTTATCATTAAAAGTCAGTTTATCATTTGCTTACACAATAAACTGCATTTCATTTCATTCCCATTTAATTCATAGTCAGGAGGAAAGACCAGTATTTGACACATATTCAATAAAGTATCAGGGTTATAATAGTTAACTAAAACTATATAAAAACTATATAGATGCTTTTAAAAAACAAACAAAAAAGTGAATTGAGCTCTTTCTTGTATTTTTAATGTCAAAAATAAAATGATGTCAAAATGTCAGTTCAAGTGACAGTCGGTTATGTAATGCTTAAATGCTTAATGTATTACAATTGAACTAAACTCATTCGATTTTAGGAGATTAAATCTACTATAGATTTAGTCGACTAAAATCTTATGATACTTAGTCGACTAAAACGAGACTAAAACTAAAAACAATTCAGGTGACTAAAATATGACTAAAACTAAATGGCATTTTAGTCAAAAGACTATGACTAAAACTAAATCAAAATTTGCTGTCAAAATTAACACTGTTATCGAGAACCGGTTCCATTTTAGAACCGGTTCCAAATTCCCCAGAACCAGTGATTTGATATGAAACGCGCATTTCTATTCCACTTATCGGTTCTTGTGTGCGCAAAACCTTTCAGTGAACATTCATAACCATTTTTTTCTTAGTTTGAAGATTTTTTTTTAAATAAATCTAAAGAAACTTTTTCATTATGAATATGTTTTTTGGAATGACATGTTAAAGGCTCTTAATGTAACCATAGATGTCGCTATAGAACCTTTATTTTTAAGAGTGTAAGCTTGACTAAAGATGAAAATAAGACCAAAAGAGCCAATAATGGTATTGAGCAGAAGTTGAGTCTTCCAGTTGCTCTCTCTTTGCAGGTCCGCAGTGTGTCGCAGGAGGTTTTGTACACTCATAATGAGAACATCTCTCTGGACACGTCTCTGTCTCATCTGCTGGTGGAGTGGGGTCAGTGGATTGATCATGACCTGACTTTGACCCCTCAGAGTCCCAGCACTGCGGCCTTTAAGACCGGAGCCGACTGCACACGCACCTGCAGCAGGGACACGCCGTGCTTCCCAATACAGGTGTGTACATACACCCTGAACACAGATGCTAGACTGTACACGCTCTGAACACTAATCTCTTTTTCTTCACATTCAGATCCCCCTCTCCGACCCTCGCACAGGTACTCAGACCTGCATGCCGTTTTTCCGCTCTGCTCCCAGCTGTACGGGCGGCTCAGTTCCGCGCGGTCACCGGGAGCAGCTGAATGCCATCACGGCATTCGTGGACGCCAGCATGGTTTACGGGAGCTCGGATGCGCTCGCTGGTGTCCTGAGGAACCTCTCATCCCCTCTCGGCCTGCTCGCCGTCAATCAGTTCCACTCAGACCAAGGGCTCGGCTTCATGCCCTACCTGCCCCGCACACAACCTCACCTGGATCCCTGCGGCCCACGAGAGCGGATCAACTCCATTCTGCTACCAGAGACAGCGGAAAGGCTCAACATATCCATAGGGAATAGATCGTTCTGTTTCCAAGCAGGTTGTTGGCATTAATATTAAATAAAACAATCCTAGAGCAACAATTATTTATTTAAATATATATATATAATATATTAGTGGTGGGCATAGATTCATTTTTTTAATCTAGATTAAAATGGCTCATTTGAATTCTGCCGAAGGCATTCAGAATACGTGTGCTCGTAAGTGATCGTTTGTCTTTTTGTAGTTTGACTAATAAATAACTTCTGTCCCTTTAAGACCTGACGCACGCATATCCAAACACTGTTCCTGTGAGCTGGTTACGACTGTGTTTACGTTAAAACTCACCAAGATGGGCATTGAGACATTTTTGAGTGTATTTGACCATTAATAAGCTGGAAAAAGGAGCTCATTTTTGCACTTGTATGTCAGAGGCGGCTTTATTACGGTATGTGTGTGTGTGCGCGCTTCAGATGCGAGCATCAAATCGGCGGGAATTAGTAGAATTAACGTTATGTGCAACCCCGAGCGAAATTCAGACCGGTCACACCAATACTAACACGCTGTCATGAGGAAAAATCCAGCAGAACACCCGTTCGCAATGTTCAGAGGATTAACCGGATTGAATGAGAGGAGGCGGTGCGTGTCACTCGCTGTCGCTCGGAGACGAGAGCGCAGCTGATATCCATACTGTAGAAAATGAGTATCGTATCAGATATTTCAGTATCGATACATAGAGAAATATGGATATTTTTGACAATACTAGTAGGCATACACACAGGTTCGAAGACTCGTTCTCTCGCCCCCTACAGTGCAATTCGGCTAGGTGTACATCCGCACTAAAATATCAAGGTGAAAGTCATCATAGCTTGCGTAGTATAGACCCAGCTCCCAACCCAACTTTGAGAATAGATTAACGGCGATATTTTTTTTATCGCCCGATAAGAGTCTCACGTTAACTCAGCACGTTAATGCCGATAACGGTCCACCACTAATATATATATATATATATTTGTTTGTTTATTTATTTCTTTTTTTGGTTTCTTTTTTTATTTTAATGATTTTTTAAATTCATTTATTTATTGTATTGAATTGCTCAGTTTTTATTTAATGCTGACTTTAAGGGTATTACAGCTAAAACAATATTTCAATATTTGTGTCTTTTTTAATTCAAAAATGTCCCAGCTAGGTCTTCACCCTAATGCTTTCTGATTTAAACTGGCCAGTTGATGTGCTGTTTTTATGGGCGTGTCTCAGGTGACTCTCGGGCCAATGAGCACTTGGGTATGATCGCTCTGCACACGCTCTTTCTGAGAGAACACAACCGATTGGCTGAGGAGCTTCACAAGCTCAATCCTCACTGGAGCCCGGACACGCTGTACCAGGAGGCCAGGAAAATACTGGGCGCCGTCCACCAGGTAAGATATCCTTTTATAAAATGACGAAAAAATGGTTTACTTAATTTATGCATGCATCTGACCTGCTGAATCTTGTTTGGAAGATCTTGACATGGGATCACTACTTGCCCCGTGTCCTGGGCCGCAGTGCTAACCAGGTCCTCATGCCCTCGTACAAAGGTTACGACCCCGCCGCTGACCCTAGCATCTCCAACATTTTCTCCACCGCTGCCTTTCGGTTTGCACACGTGACCGTGCACCCGGTTGTGAACCGCCTCGGACCTGATTACCGGTTGAGCCCTGAACACCCGGCTTTGCCGTTACACCACTCTTTGTTTGCATCCTGGAGGATGGTGCAAGAGGGTTCGTTTCACACACGCTTAACTAACAGATATCACCATATTTCCCAATGTAATAATCACAGTACATTAAGACAATTGTTTTGCATTACAAGTTCTCTTAAATGTTATGTTTAAATATGCAACTGATGCATTTATTAAATATGCACTAATTTGCATGAATTTACAGAACAGAAATCCAAACATTGTAAAAAGCTAGTTTCAAAATGCAAAACTCAGTGCTGGAGAAAAAAAACTCACAGCCTTCTAAAGACACTTTCTAAAATAATAAACACTTAAAGGTGCAGTAAGCAATTTCTGAAATACACTGTTAGTATTTGAAATAAACCCAAACAAACACACTTCATTGCTCCACCCTCAAAATGCACAAACACCCAATGCAAGAGCGGATGTGTCTTTATCATGGAAGAAGCACAGCAAAATTATGCTTCCCCAAAAATAAAGTGAAGATGATTATTGAACAACAAGGAAACCATACTCAAGAGTATACACAAACGGGTTTGTTAGTCTCCAGCAGCTCCAGACAAACAGGGACACTTAAAACTGTCCTGTTACTAGAGCTAATATTACAACAACATATCAACTCTCCTTCTCCAACATGATTGGGCATACCTACTGCTGATTGGCTTACTTTCTCGACTCCCCCATCATGGGTGGACACGCCCCCTAATACTGATTGGCTCACTCTCTCTCCTCCCCATCATGAGTGGACACACCCCTTTCTGCTGATTGGCTCACTCTCTCCTCCCCATCATGAGTGGACACACCCCCTACTGCTGATTGGCTCACTCTCTCCTCCCCCATCATGGGTGAACACGCCCCCTTCTGCTGATTGGCTACACGTCTGTAGTGCTGCTCGGTCCCATCCACTTTCAACAGCGTTTTTCAGAAATCCCTGACTTCACCTTTAAATGTGTGTTTTAGATGTTTTCCTTCCACTAGTCTGAAAAAAGACATTGTAATGGAAGCAAAATAGGCCAAAAATGTCAAAATTGACCAGAGCCTGTAGCCTTAATATTCATGATTGCATGATAATGTACTCAACATGTACATCAGGTTATGATGGATAATGATCATTTCTGTGTGTAGGAGGCATCGATCCTGTGCTGCGTGGTTTGCTCTTGTCCCCAGCGAAACTGCAGACAGCAGATCAGATGATGGTGGAGGAACTGACCGAGAGGCTTTTCCAGGCTCAGGGAGGGCTGCCACTCGACCTAGCGGCGTTAAACCTGCAAAGGGGACGAGATCATGGCTTACAAGGTGCCAATCAGCCTCACCGTCCTCTCCCTACATAGGCAGCTGCCTTCTAAGGGAGCATCCCAACAGAACTAGAACCTCACAAGTGAGGGATTTAAAGTGCTGAAGCACACAGGAGACTCGACTAATGCGTGCTATTGATTTGGATGCCTTGGAAGAAAGTGATGCAACACTCTACTAAGCATAACACAGAATTATTTGTGATATATAAATTGGTCGTTTTGTTAGTGCAACGTTTTTGTGCAACAAAACAAGCTTTCTCAGATCTTTTGTTTCAGGTCTGAAATGCAAAAAACTCTATAAGAAAAGGAAAACAAGTCATTATATATACAGAAATACAGAATTATTGGGCAAAATGGTCTATTTTTTATAGGGCTGTAATCAACCAAAGAAAATCTTGGTCGATTGAAGTTGAAATTTTCGACTAAAAATCGACTAAAAATGACGTTAGGAAAAAAAACGTTAAATTAATTAGCTGCACACTGTGCAGTACTTGGTAGCCTTGTTGTCTGCCTAAATGAATTATAAATAAACATAAAAAACTAGTAGGTTATTTGCAGTATATTAAATTGTTTTTGACCTGATTATTTTACGCTGAAATGAGTCTGACACACGAGTCTTTCGGCTCTGACAGCGTTGCATCACGTTCACCATCATAGCGTATGATTTCCGAAAATATAGTACTATGTTGTCAACTAGTGATATCATCACAAGAACTTTTGAGGAATATGCAACATTATTTAGACAATTGTTTTTGTCATATGTATTATAATAACTGACAGACACTATCATTTCAGCCGCTCTGTGAACATAGGATCAGCTCAGCTTCACGGCTGAGACACGAATAGACTATTAACTTAAAGCTTTTACTCTTAAACACAAAAGGCACGTCCACTTTAATAAAAAAGGAATATTTATTAAACAAGCCAGATCAAGAGCAGAAAAAAACGCTCTCACAATTAAATAAATAATATACAGCAAACTAGCCTTCTTCAATCTGTCTCTCTTCTCCAGTGGGTTGGGCTAATCCAAAAGAAGTGGAAACAAGGGGGTGTTCTGAAGACAGACTGTTACCTGTGAAACAGGGCTGCTCTGAGAACACCCCCATTAGCAATTAGTGCTCTCCACCTGATGAAATGAACGCGGCAAAACCGACAGTACAGATCCACTTTTGAGGCGCGACTGAAGCGTGATGTTGTGACGCTTCCCCTCATGTGTATGTTGTATGTTGATGGGCGTTCCTCAAGTTTACCGCTATGGGCGTGCGTTTGAGCCAGCGGGGAATGAAAAACAAAGGACCAGCGAGAGACTTCTCTTCACCAGTGGGTTGGGCTAATCCAAAAGAAGTGAAAACAAGGGGGGTGTTCTGAAGACAGACTGTTACCTGTGAAACAGGGCTGCTCTAAAGACACCCCCATTAGCAGTTAGTGCTCTCCACCTGATTAAATGAACGTGGCGCGGCAAAACTGATGAAATGAACGCGGCAAAAAATCGACCAATCAGAATTTTGGTCGAGCCAGAACGTATCGACTAATAATCGACTAATCGACTGGAGGATTACAGCCCTAATTTTTATTAGTATGTGGCTTAAAACTTTACAAAATAGCAGTACTTATCTGAAAACGCAGTATTCTATTAACTATAAAAAATCAGGGGAAAAATATTTACATTTTCTGAACAACAAAATCTTTAAAAAATGACTTTCATGACATAAGAAGGTATGTACATTTACTTATTAGCGCTATAATTTGAACTATAATAACAGTTTGCTGATTTTATTTCCTTATAATTGACTAATTTCCCTAAATCTGAGGATGCTGTGCTAGACTTGCAGTTATTTCATTCTCTCCTCAGGTTACAGTGCATGGCGAGAACTCTGCGGCCTCTCTGCCCCGGCGAATGAGTCTGATTTAGCGGGGATTCTGGGTAATGTAGTTCTGGCCAGGAAGCTTCTGCATCTGTATGGAACAGCTAAGAACATAGACGTGTGGGTCGGGGCCATCTCAGAGCCCGCTCTGCCCGGGGGCCGTGTGGGGCCGCTGCTGGCCTGCCTGATCGCCAAACAGTTCAGAGCGCTCCGAGACGGTGACAGGTAGTCTTGTGTATTTAAACGTTCAGTCTGGCATCATATGAAGTACATAATTAAATGGTAATTCGGGTTAAGGTACTGGTGGCAGAATGAAGGCATGTTCAGCTCTGCTCAGAGAGACGCTCTCCGCAATACATCTCTGTCCCGCATCATCTGTGACAACACACACATCCGTCTGGTGCCCTTTGACCCCTTCGCACACACACTCCGCCCTGACGACCTGTTGCCCTGCACACGCATCGCCCACATGAACCTCTCAGTGTGGAGAGAACCAGACGCAGGTATTAGCGACCGAAAGAATAAAAGTAATCAAATGATCCTTTTATTTCAAGTGCTTTATTCATATTCGCCCTATATTTCTGTCCCATTTTCAGACGCGGTGTGTGGGGCGGTCCCGCGGTTGCATCTGGGTTTCTCTGTGCTGTGTGACTCTGCCGTGATGTATCAGTGTCCTACTGGATACCTGCTCCAGGGAGCCGCACACATCACCTGTGACCCAGACACTCACAAGTGGAGCCCACAACCGCCCACCTGCCAAGGTCTCTGCTCATGTGTTGTGGACAAATCAAATCAGATCAAATCACATTTTAAATGATAAATAACATATTAATTTAAAACGTAAATATTAATGATAAAATATTAAATACTTTATATTACATATTAAATTAAATTAAATATTAAAATGTAATTAAATATAGAAATGGACTAATTAGAAATTTTGGGTCCACTTTATATTAAGTGGCCTTAACTACTATGTACTAACATTTTAATTAATTTTTTGATACAATGCACTTATTGTGTACATACATGTCTTTACATTGTACTTACATTTTTAAATATACCTGTATGTAATTACATCTGTAATTAATTTCTGTAGTTACATTTGTAATTACACTGTTGACCCCTCACACCTAACCCTACCCTTAAACTTACCCGTAGCCCCACACCTGTCCCTAACCCTACCCTTAAACTTACCCATACCACCACACCTGTCCCTAACCCTACCCTTAAACTTACCCATACCACCACACCTGTCCCTAACCCTACCCTTAAACTTACCCATACCCCCACACCTGTCCCTAACCCTACCCTTAAACTTACCCATACCACCACACCTGTCCCTAACCCTACCCTTAAACTTACCCATACCCCCACACCTGTCCCTAACCCTACCCTTAAACTTACCCATACCACCACACCTGTCCCTAACCCTACCCTTAAACTTACCCATACCACCACACCTGTCACTAACCCTACCCTTAAACTTACTGTAAGAGCCATATTTCATATTTCATAATTTATATTTTCATATTTTTATTATGCAAATTTGATATAATAATTATTTGTGTTAATTAGTCATTTACTGTGGAATATAGTTCTTTGGTTTGTATTTGTTCTTTCCACGCATGCTCAGCGACGTCTTTTGGTAGCACATGTAAAGAGTTGGACGCACATGCAATAAGTGCAGACGCATAGTGGGAGAACACAAAGCTTTTGACCGTTTATTATAATACAGCATAAATTGGCTCAAGTAAAGTATCTCTGCAAATAAGTTGTTGAGAAGACAGCGTTGCACAAGGATTATATGCTGTATGTAAGAAATGTGACTCTTTATCTACTTGGAGGAATAAACAGTGTTAAAGGAACTATGGACTTCGAGTTGTGAATACAAGACAAGAAAATACGCGTCAAAACTTGTGGAATAACTAAAAGACATTCACATGTGCCTTACATGTAAGTCAAAAGCTTTCTCCGTTGTTAAATTAAGAGGAGTTATTACAAGTGCGCACTTACTGCACGTTAGTGGAAGACCGTGCTTGCGACGTCAGAAGGGCTCGATTGTTGTGGATTAACGTGACAGTGTCATGCATGATTGTGTCAATGGAGTTAAGAAAGACAGAAGATCGATCATCCTACTGCTTGCAAGAAGTGTTAATTGAGCAACTTTGATCGTAAGTGAATTTGCACGCTTTGAAGTTTAACAAATGGCGGACAGTAAGGAGGATGACGACGATGCTATTACGCGGTCTGAACGCCGGAGGGCGCCCACTGACAAGGGTTTGGAAGAGAAGCTTCACAACAAGATAAACGCCAGAAGAGGCAAGTTGAGACAATTAACCGCAAAATCAAACGAGATTGAGGTGCTTATGGAAAATATTTCCAACTTGAATGATGTTGAAAACAAAGAGTTTAAATTCTACAAGCTGCTGTTTGAAGAATTTGTTGAGTGTAATGCATCAGTGTTGCTGTATTTAAAAGATGAAGAGCATGATGCAGATCAGGATTTTTGGTTTCAGCCTAAATTATTAGGCTGCAAAAAATTCATGGAAAAAGTGCAGTCATGGATTGAGGAAACTAAACAGTGCATTCAAATGTCTCAAATTTGTGACAATGAAGTCTCACCAATGGATAGTGTGTCAATGGTGTCATCCAAGATAATCACTTCTAATAAGTCAGGAAGTCGAGCAACATCTGTTTCCAAAAAATCCTCAATATCCTCTGCATCCTCAGCTCGTCTTAAGGAAGAAGCTAACAGAGCAGCTTTGTTGGCTAAGGCAGCCACTTTGAAAGAAAGGCAGGAGTTAGAGATGAAAGAAGCTAAGTTAAAGGCTGAGATGGAAAAGTTGGAGATAGAAACAGCTCTTGCAATGTCTAACGCTAAAATTAAAGTGTATCAAGATTGTGAAGAACATCAGTACACAGGTCAAAATGTGGCGATCCAAGCAGTTGATGTACACATGCCAAAACCGGAGCATTTTGAATATGATGAGTACAATTTAAGGTCAAAGCATGGACAAATGTCATCACGTCATGAAGCAGTTTACTCAAGTGCACCTGCAAGTGTCAGACCTAAGAAGACAAACACTGCAAAAGAATGGCCAACACCAGTCAATGAAACATCATGCCGTAATAATGATACATCAGAACTTCAAAGAGTGATGCAACGTCAGACAGACATCACAGCAATGCTTGTGAAGAACCAACAGATGTCTTGTTTACCTCAACGTGATGTCCCTTTGTTTCACGGAGATCCACTTGAGTTCAGATCTTTTATGAAGGCGTTTGAACATGCTGTTGATTCCAGAGCTGATAGTAGTGCTGACAAGTTGTACTTTCTGGAGCAGTATACTAGAGGTGAACCCAGAGATATTGTAAAAAGCTGCCAGCACATGCCAAATGATCGTGGTTATGCAGAAGCAATGAGACTCTTGCATGAAAAGTTTGGAAATGAGCTGAAAATCGCAACAGCCATAATGCAAAAGGCATTCAAATGGCCTGAAATAAAGTCAGAGGATGGAAAATCTTTAAGTGCATTTTCATTGTTCCTGGTCACTTGCCGCAACGTAATGGAGGACATTGAATATATGGATGAGTTGGATAATCCTACCAACATGAGGATTATTATCTCAAAGCTGCCCTACAAGTTACGTGAAAGATGGAGAGCTCATGCTTACGAGTATGAGGAGCGCAGCAGAAGAAGAGCCAAGTTCATTCAGTTGGTGGAGTTTGTTGATCGCCAAGCAAAGGTAATATCAAACCCACTTTTTGGAGATCTGGATGCTTTGGCAGGTGATAAAAAACACACCAACAAGTCTCTTCAAGGAAACAAGCTGAAAAGAGAAGGAAAAGGAAGTAGCAGTTTTGCAACTGACTTCAAACAGGTTGGTGAAACTCAAAAAGACTTGACGATCAAAAACAACAGTGCACCAGTTATCAGTGCTTTTACTAAACCTTGTGCATTCTGTGAGAAAAACCATACCTTGGAGCAATGTTATCAGTTTGGTGCTAAGCCATATAAAGACAAATTAGACTTTCTTAGAAAGAATGGATTTTGCTTTGGATGCTTAGTGAAAGGACACTTAAGCAAAGACTGCAACAGAAGAAGCACATGTCAGTTGTGCTCAAAGAAACATCCTAGCATGTTACACTTAACCACACAAAACAAGATTCCTGAGAAAGAAATGGTAAAAGTTGAAAGAACTGAAGTTACCACTTTACCTGCCACAATAAGTCATGAGACAAGTGCCTGCACTGGGGCCGGGGACAACTGTGTGCTTGCCATAGTACCTGTCAAGTTAAAGTCCAAAAAGAGTGATAAGTGCGTGGAAGTGTATGCCTTTATTGACCCAGGCAGCTCTGCCACCTTTTGTACTGAGGCACTAGCAAGACGGTTGAATGTCCAGGGTAGAAAGATTGACATGATACTAAGCACCATGAACTCAAGGAAACGAGTGGAAAGTTACATGCTCACCGATTTGGAAGTGAGCGGGGTGGAAGAGAACAACTTCATTGAACTTTCCAAAGTGTTTACACAAAAGAGCATACCAGTGTCAATGGAAAACGTTCCACAACAACACGAAGTTGACAGATGGCAGTACCTCAGTGAAGTGAAGTTGCCTCACATTGACGCTGAGGTGGAGATCCTCATAGGGAACACAGAGTTCAAGCTTCTGGAACCATGGAGAGTAATAAATAGTAAGCACAATGGGCCATATGCAGTAAAGACTGCCCTTGGATGGATTTTGAATGGACCTCTAAGAGAACCTGTTGAAGACAACATGCATGGCTATGCACAAACAAGCGTTACAGTCAACAGAATCTCCCTTGAGAGTGTGGAACAGATGCTGATACAACAGTATAACCACGATTTTCCTGAGAGGAATTGTGATGACAAAGCTGAATTGTCACAGATGGATCACCAGTTTTTGAAGTCTGTATCTAATTCAGTGCAATTATCTGATGGTCACTACTGCATTGACCTTCCAATCAAGAAAACGGTTGTACGAATGCCTAACAATCGAAGTGCAGCTATCCAGCGAGCACTAAATCTTAAAAGGAAATTCCAGAAAAATCACTCTTTTCATGAAGAGTACACAAACTTCATGAATGGTATGTTAAGCAAAGGTTACGCAGTCAAGGTGCCTACATCCCACTTAAGTCGTCAAGATGGTCAAGTTTGGTACATACCTCATCATGGGGTGTACCATCCTCAGAAGAAGAAACTGAGGGTGGTGTTTGACTGTGCCGCAAGTTTCCAAGGAATGTCTTTGAATAGTGAGCTCTTGCAGGGTCCAGACATGACAAATTCACTCATGGGAGTGCTCACTCGCTTCAGACAAGAGTCAGTTGCCATGATGGCAGATATTGAAGCTATGTACTATCAGGTGAGAGTTTCTGAGAAAGACAGTGACATGCTCCGCTTCTTATGGTGGCCAGATGGAGATGTAAGTCAGAACTTGGATGAGTACAAGATGGTTGTCCATCTCTTTGGAGCAAAGTCATCTCCAAGTGTAGCTAATTTTGCTCTTAGGAAGACAGCAGAAGAAAATCGCAGCAAGTCATCTGTTGAAGCAGTCAACACAGTTCTCAATAACTTTTATGTAGATGACTGCTTAAAGTCTGTTTGTAGCCATGTTCAAGCAATTGCTTTGTACAATGATCTCACAAAACTTTGTGCAAGCGGAGGATTCCGTCTTACAAAATGGGCAAGCAACAGTCGTGCATTGTTAGCCTCTGTTCCGGAAGGCGAGAGAGTTGAAGATGTGAGAGACTTGGATTTGAGCCAAGATGCACTTCCTGCAGAAAGAGCATTAGGGGTATTATGGTGTGTCAATTCAGATGTATTCAAATTCAAGATTAATTTGAAAGAAAGACCTGCAACCAGAAGAGGAATCCTGTCGGTCACAAGCTCCATTTACGACCCCTTGGGCTTTCTCGCACCAGTCACATTGCCATCAAAGATTCTAATGCAACAGTTGTGCAAAGAAAAACTTGCATGGGATGATGACATTCCAGAACAGTGTGCAGAAAAATGGATAGCCTGGTTACAAGGGATAAAACAATTGGCTGACTTCAGTGTGCCAAGATGCATAAAACCTGTTGACTTTGGAGTTTCAACTTCCGCGCAACTACATCACTTCTCAGACGCTAGCGAAGTGGGATACGGAGTTGTCTCATACCTCAGATTATTAAACACTGATGGACTCGCTCATTGTGCCTTCATGATGGGGAAGTCACGTGTGGCTCCGCTGAAGCAGACCACCATTCCACGTATGGAGTTGACTGCTGCAGTTGTTGCTGTTAACACGGACAAAATGTTGAAAGACGAACTGGAGCTAGAATTGATTGACTCTGTATTTTGGACTGATAGTACCACTGTTTTGAGATATATTGACAATGAAGGGCTTCGTTTCAAAACGTTTGTTGCCAACAGGATTGCCATTATAAGAGAGTCAACTAGACCACAGCAATGGAGGTACGTCAATACCTCAATGAACCCGGCTGATTGTGCATCCAGGGGACTTACTTGTGAAAAGTTCATGAAAAACTTGAGTTGGATCCACGGTCCTTCTTTTCTCAAAGAACCAGAGAACAAGTGGCCTGAGACAAATCATGACCTGTCAACAAAATTGGATGACAGCGAGGTTAAACACTTAGCCTCAGTGAATCTTGTGTGTGCAGTGGATAGCACAGATGCTGTGAACAATTTGATCAATTATTACTCTGATTGGTACAAATTAAAAAGAGCTGTGGCATGGATCCTTCGTTTCAAGGACATGATTATACAGCGCAGCACTCAAAAAACCTCCAAAGACAAAAAAGTTCAGAGTTGTGAGACAAAATCCACAACAAAAAACTGCAAATCTCTAACAATGCAAGACTTAACAAGGGCTGAACATGAAATCATCAAGTTCACTCAAAGTCAAGGATTCAAAGAAGAAGTTTCTTCATTGAAAAAAGGTAACCTGTCTGTTAAAAAGAACAGTTGCATTTCTAAACTGGATCCACTACTTCAGGATGGATTGCTGAGAGTTGGAGGTCGTCTTGGTAGATCTGCAATGCCTGAGCATGTAAAGCATCCTATCATTATACCCAAATACTCACATCTCACAACTTTGATCTTAAGAGACATTCATGAGAGAATTGGACACTGCGGAAGGAACTATATGCTGGCAAAATTGCGAAAAAAATTCTGGCTTCCTTCTGCAAACTCCATTGTCAGGAAGTTTCTCTCCAGATGTGTGACATGCAGAAAGATCAGAGCAAAGGCTGTAGAGCAGAAGATGTCAGAGCTGCCTCACGACAGAATAACGCCAGATCAACCACCCTTTACCAATGTCGGGGTAGATTACTTTGGACCGTTTGAAGTCAAACAAGGTAGAAGTAATGTTAAAAGGTATGGCGTATTGTTTACCTGCCTGACAACAAGAGCTGTGCATATTGAGGTTGCACATACGCTGGACACAGACTCGTGTTTAAACGCCATTCGACGCTTTGTGTGCAGGAGAGGTCAGGTGTCAATCATGAGAAGTGATAACGGTACTAATTTCATTGGTGCTGAGATTGAACTGCGTAAAGCCATTCAACAATGGAATCAGTCAAAAATTGAAAGTACTCTCATGCAAAAGGGAATACAATGGATTTTCAATCCACCTTCTGGATCTCATTTCGGCGGAGTGTGGGAAAGACAGATAAGGTCAGTCAGAAAAATCCTAAGATCTGTGCTGAAAGAACAAACACTTAATGATGAGTGCTTGCATACATTCATGTGTGAAGTGGAAGCAATAATAAATGACAGACCGCTTACAATTACAACAGATGACCCCACAGATCTTGAACCTTTGACACCTAATCACCTGTTATTGATGAAAAGGAAACCAGCCTTACCGCCTGGAATTTTCCAAAAAGAAGATGTATATGCACGTCGCAAATGGAAGCAAATTCAATATCTTGCTGACCTGTTCTGGAAGCGATGGGTGCGTGAATATTTACCTTTGCTCCAGGAGCGTCAAAAATGGACTCAAGTAAAGAAAAATCTTTCAGTTGGCGATGTTGTTCTGATAATAGATGACTCTTCCCCAAGAAATTCATGGGTCCTTGGAAGAATCATGAAAGTGTTTCCAGATAGAAAAGGACTCATACGACGTGTGTTGGTTAAAACTAAGACCAATACCTTGGAAAGGCCTGTGGATAAGTTGTGCCTTATCTGTGAAATGGACAATTAAAGTTTCTTAAGTGTTGCTTATGTAAATAGTATAAGTATGGTTCCATTGTTTTGTTGAAAAGGTAATTGTCAGTCTGCCTGCCTGTCAATTAGGGGCCGGAAATGTAAGAGCCATATTTCATATTTCATAATTTATATTTTCATATTTTTATTATGCAAATTTGATATAATAATTATTTGTGTTAATTAGTCATTTACTGTGGAATATAGTTATTTGGTTTGTATTTGTTCTTTCCACGCATGCTCAGCGACGTCTTTTGGTAGCACATGTAAAGAGTTGGACGCACATGCAATAAGTGCAGACGCATAGTGGGAGAACACAAAGCTTTTGACCGTTTATTATAATACAGCATAAATTGGCTCAAGTAAAGTATCTCTGCAAATAAGTTGTTGAGAAGACAGCGTTGCACAAGGATTATATGCTGTATGTAAGAAATGTGACTCTTTATCTACTTGGAGGAATAAACAGTGTTAAAGGAACTATGGACTTCGAGTTGTGAATACAAGACAAGAAAATACGCGTCAAAACTTGTGGAATAACTAAAAGACATTCACATGTGCCTTACACTTACCCATACCCCCACACCTGTCCCTAACCCTACCCTTAAACTTACCCATACCACCACACCTGTCCCTAACCCTACCCTTAAACTTACCCATACCCCCACATCTGTCCCTAACCCTACCCTTAAACTTACCCATACCACCACACCTGTCCCTAACCCTACCCTTAAACTTACCCATACCCCCACACCTGTCCCTAACCCTACCCTTAAACTTACCCATACCACCACACCTGTCCCTAACTCTACCCTTAAACTTACCCATACCCCCACACCTGTCCCTAACCCTACCCTTAAACTTACCCATACCCCCACACCTGTCCCTAACCCTACCCTTAAACTTACCCATACCCCCACACCTGTCCCTAACCCTACCCTTAAACTTACCCATACCCCCACACCTGTCCCTAACCCTACCCTTAAACTTACCCATACCACCACACCTGTCCCTAACCCTACCCTTAAACTTACCCATACCCCCACACCTGTCCCTAACCCTACCCTTAAACTTACCCATACCCCCACACCTGTCCCTAACCCTACCCTTAAACTTACCCATACCCCCACACCTGTCCCTAACCCTACCCTTAAACTTACCCATACCCCCACACCTGTCCCTAACCCTACCCTTAAACTTACCCATACCACCACACCTGTCCCTAACCCTACCCTTAAACTTACCCATACCCCCACATCTGTCCCTAACCCCACCCTTAAACTTACCCATACCCCCACACCTGTCCCTAACCCTACCCTTAAACTTACCCATACCCCCACACCTGTCCCTAACCCTACCCTTAAACTTCCCCATACCCCCACACCTGTCCCTAACCCTACCCTTAAACTTACCCATACCCCCACACCTGTCCCTAACCCTACCCTTAAACTTACCCATATCCCCACACCTGTCCCTAACCCTACCCTTAAACTTCCCCATACCCCATCACCTGTCCCTAACCCTACCCTTAAACTTCCCCATACCCCATCACCTGTCCCTAACCCTACCCTTAAACTTCCCCATACCCCATCACCTGTCCCTAACCCTACCCTTAAACTTACCCATACCCCCACACCTGTCCCTAACCCTACCCTTAAACTTACCCACACCACCACACCTGTCCCTAACCCTACCCTTAAACTAACCCATACCGCCACACCTGTCCCTAACCCTACCCTTAAACTTACCCATACCCCCATATTTGAAAAAAAAAAACAATAAAAACATTGTTTGTAGTTAATATTTATTTACTATTAAATAATACTTAATGCATGTATATATTTAATATTAATTGTTTAATATTTTATCATTAATATTTATTTAATTTTATTCATATTCATATTTAATGTAATATTTCATATTCAATTTTATCATTATTTAATTTCCTATTATCTTTTTCCTATAATTTTAAATATTTTTTTATTAAAAAATATAACTTTTTATTTTCTAATAATTGGCTAATTAAATACATTAGATTATATGCTAAATATTAATGACAATATTAAATTAAATTAAATATTAAATAAAAATTTGAAACGGACTTGTTCATCTGACACCCCGTTGATTAAAACAGTGTTTTTATTGGTTATTTCAGATATTGATGAATGTTCCGCTCATCCGCCCGTCTGCCCTCCACACCTTCAGTGCCTCAACACACCTGGAGGTCACACCTGCACAGGTGAGCAGCTGCCACGCCCATAACCAGCAGTCTCCTCAACCTATGGCATATTAATCACATAAATGACCTGTTATTCGTTGCATATGTAGAACCTGCAGCTCCGCCCCTTTCTGCCTCCTCCATTGTTGCGTCAGTGATGTCAGTCCTAGGGGGCGTGGCTTTGATCGTGCTCTTCCTCGCCTGCTACAAAAGGTGTGTCCGAACCTCTCTCTCACACACTCTCTCTCACACATTCTCACACACAGACACACACACACTCTCTCCCTCTCACACACACACACACACACACACAGGTGTTTTGTTTGTGTAAGCGTACTTATACTCTGAATGTCAATCCTGCAGAGTTTTCCTTGGGAAAGCCGAGACGGCGAAGGCAGAATGCTGTCAGAGGAGAAGATGAAATGGAGTCAAGGGGAAATGTGCAGTTTGCTCACAATCGGTCTGTGTTTACATGTTCATAACCACAGTATCGTCTCACTGCGCTCAACCTGAAACACTGGACAGAGAAACACATGAATGAAACGTGTCCAAGCCTGCAAAGCATTTTTAACATTTCTCCCAGTGTTCTCGCCCTTGAGACAAGCTTTTGTCTGTGGTGAATCTGCCGTTGGCTCTCCCACGTGTGACGTCACATCAGCTGATGTACAAAAATGCTTGCTTTGTTTTAGCTTAGCCTTGATTTTATTGAATTCCTTTACATATTGAGACTGTGTGTATATATATATACAGTACCGGTCAAAAGTTTGGAAACATTACTATTTTTATTGTTATTGAAAGACTCTCTTATGCTCATCACGCATTTATTTGATGAAAAATACAGGGGGAATTTTTTTTTAAATTATTACAATTTAAAATAATGGTTTTCTATTTTAATATACTTCAATGTGTAATTTATTCCTGTGATCAAAGCTGAATTTTCAGCATCATTTAGTATCACAGGTTCCAAAAAAAATGTTCACCCAAAAATGGAAAACACAGAATTTGGTAAAAAATAAAACGACATTTGAAATTTGAACACGTATTTTATAGGGCCCTAAAAAAATGCTTCATTCAAATTGCTGTTAAATTATAAATGTTTCATGATTTCAATTAATTTGACATGCTTTTTGACTAATACAATTTAATTTAATCATTAAAACTAAAACAGATTTCATAGGGTCCTAAATTAAACTGCATGCACTGCAAAAAAAAGAGTTTTTGATTTCCAGTACAAATATCTAAACATCCAAGATATGTTTACTTGAGATGAAAAATGAAGAAATTGTCGTTTTCTGAGAAATTGAACAATATTCTGTGAGTTTATGCTTACAACAAGAACAAATATCTGTCAGTGGGTATGGAAATATGGGATAGTTGATTTTTCTGAACACATTGGCAGATGTTTGTTCTTGTTTTAATCATAAATTCACTTATTTCACAAGATTTCTTATGTCATTTTGCTTCTCCGGTAAATGCATCTTGGATTACAGAAAAGAAGGTGCAGTAAAATGTATTTCCATATTGTTTGGGAGCAGAGCTATTCATACTTTAAGCTGTTTTTGTGTAAAAATGTAATAAAAAGTCATGGAGATCTGTTGGAAATTGTATTTTCAAACTTTAAAGTGTCACTAATAAAACTCATTGTGTGCTTGGACATTTACATTTAGAGAACATAATGACGTGTTTCTAGAATTGGTCTTAAATTTACCGTCATAATAATAATAAATCTTTATTTTCTATAGCGCCTTTAAATGTACATCTCAAAGCGCTTTACAGAAACAGACAAAACATAGTACACTCTAAAAAAAAAAGGTTCTATATTGCACCAAAAATGGTTCTTCGTCGTAATCATAGGGGAACCACTTTTGGTGCTATATAGCACCATATCTTAACATGTTCTGTATATGGTAGCGGTGCTATATAGCACCTTAGTCAAAGAACCGGTGAAGAACCTCTGAAGAACCGCTGAAGAACCACTGAAGCACCAAAATTGGTGCTATATAGCACTAAAAAAGGTTCCCCTATGATTACGAGCCAAGAACCATTTTTGGTACCATATAGAACCGTTTTTTTTCATATAGAAGTGTACACAAAAATAGAAATAAACAATTAACAAAAAAGAAAAATGAATAAAAAAGGAGAATGTTAAATCAAAACAATTTAAAACTATATAAAATTGATACAAACGTTCAATAAAAAGCTACCCTAAAAAAATGATTTTTAAGGCGAGATTTAAAAATGCAAAGGGATTGAGCTTGCCTTATCTCAATCGGTAAAGAATTCCATAATTTTGGAGCTGATGAGGAAAAAGCCCTATCACCCATCAGTCTTAGACGAGTTTTTGGAACAACTAAAAGACCAGTTTCAGATGAACAAAGATTGCAGAAGAGTGCAGAAACCCTGTTCTATTTTAAATTATATTAAAAAAGAAAACCATTATTTTAAATTGTAGTCATTTTTAATTGTAATAATAATAATAGTAATATTATTTTTGCTCAAATACATGCAATAACATTAAAAATAGTATATATATATATATATATAGCTGTGAAATCATGCATACATGTGTGTATGATGCATTTAAAGCTGCACTATGTAACTTTTCCGTCCGCTAGAGGTCGCCTGTTCAAAACAAAGGCGTAGTTTGATGACGCCACGTTTGAGCGCAGAATCTTGGGACATGTGGTCTTCACCTCACAGCCGGTGGGAAAGAATCGGGATTGGACTCGGGCAGAAATCATGTTGATGGATGTGATTATTAACGTTACTGTAGTCTGAAGCAGAGCAGGACCGAGTGTTGGGGAGCTGAGTAACTGCTGGAGCCATTGTTAATAAGATGAACGCAACACACCAGCGGGACTTTTATTATGACACAGTCGCTGGCGGGACTTTTATTATGACACAGTCACCAGAGCCAGCTCCGCTTTTCCAGTCATGAGTGTGAGGTAACTCAGCTCTGTTGATCATATTAGACACATCTGAGTGTGTTGATGATGATGTTGTGACGTTACTCTGTGCGTTCTCTGGGCGGCTGCTATGACACTTGTTCACACTGCAGTGAGAGTAAAGCGTTTCTGCAGAATAAAACCAGAAACCGAGAGTAACGCAGATATGATGTCATCGACAGGCGACTCCCTCACACGTCCCGGTTCCTCGATTAAAATAGCAATTTCTCACGATTTACAAATAGTTGGAAACATTTGGGATATTGTAAGTGCTCAACTGAACACAATATATAACATGGGATATTTTACTGAAAAAATGTTACATAGTGCACCTTTAAATAAGCTTTGACTTTGAAATATTGTAAAATAATTATCACTTCAAGCATCATAAATGAACTTCTGAAATGTTCCTAAAATCTTGGGCTGTCTGGCTGGTTTTAGAGTGTTTTTACAGGATTATCTCATAAAATCATAATTATTTATACATATATGTTGAAGTCCTAAATATAGCATGATTTGTATCCATAAATTATAATGAATAAAGCACCAGTTCTTACATGATGCTACAGTATATGCTTCTTTTGTTTCTTGGGACAACATTATTCACAAAACAAAACTGAGTCACACAAATTCATATTCTGAGATGCTTTTAATAGACTGAGAACACACAAGGTCATTTTCAACATGACGAGGCAGTTTAACTTGCACGCAATGGACCTGAGGGCAGACGCCATATTTAATGAGTCACGGATGAAAACAAGGCTGATAAAACTTTGCAGATATATTCCCGTGTTAAAAAACCAAGACCGTACAACCATCTGAAGGCACGATTTAACTCAAATTAAATATGGCGTCTACAGTCCATAAAGGCTCTGTAAACACTGTATTTGTGCAGTAAGACAGCGGTTGTCAATCAAGCTAGAGTTATCATCTAATACACGGAGTGTGATGCATCATGGTACAAGTACCATAACTAGTGTCTAAGATGGTTTAGCATCCGTAACGTGTGTCTCGCATGGCACATTTCTTGGCACTTTAAGGAGGTTGCATAGAAAAGATTGTCCTTCCAAAGCTGTAAACCGTTAGAAATAACTGGTGCACAAAGCATGCTGGGACAGAAAGCACATTGCACATTTAAGATAGTGTTCAAAACTGCACAATGAAATCTGCAGTACCGTCAAAAGAAGCTCTGATCGGGTTTAGGAAGAATACAGGAAGCCATTTTGTAACATATGGCAATTCCAACAAAATCACAGCTCAAGACTTTCTAAAGTGAGGAACATTGACTACGAGGGGTCAACCTATGACCTTCGCCATTGTGTTTTTTAGGGAGGAATATGAATTTCTTAACAAATGGCAAATTAAATGTTGGAGACTTTTTAATATAAACGTCCAAAAGCAAAAAAACAACACCAAACCTTGTCAACAGCAGAACTGTAATGCTGTTATTCCATTGGCTCAGGGAATAGAGGCATTGTGGGAATTCTTCTGTAGTGCTTCCCTGAATACATACATGAATATGTAGCTATAAAACGGCATCATGGGAGTGTTTGGGTGAGTGTGGGGGTGACCGTGCTGTGTTTCTGTGTTTGTGTTTTCTGGTTCTCTAGCTCTCCTCCGTCTGGAAATATCCCAGTTTGGCCACACTCATCTCTCTCCGCAGACGCATCACTTCCCAAAACATCTGCTGAACTGCAACCAGAACAAAATTACTATTTTCTTATGACATACTTTATTGTAATAATTAATTTAAAATGCCATTAAATTCTACTAATATTTTTATTTCAATAGTTTATATATATATATAAATAAAATGTAATGTATGTATGTATGTATGTATATACAGTGAGGAAAATAAGTATTTGAACACCCTGCTCTTTTGCAAGTTCTCCCACTTGGAAATCATGGAGGGGTCTGAAATTGTCATCGTAGGTGCATGTCCACTGTGAGAGACATAATCTAAAAAAAAAAAATTCCAGAAATAAGTATTTGAACACCTGTCTATCAGCTAGAATTCTGACCCTCAAAGACCTGTTAGTCTGCCTTTAAAATGTCCACCTCCACTCCATTTATTATCCTAAATTAGATGCACCTGTTTGAGGTCGTTAGCTGCATAAAGACACCTGTCCACCCCATACAATCAGTAAGATCCAACTACTAACATGGCCAAGACCAAAGAGCTGTCCAAAGACACTAGAGACAAAATTGTACACCTCCACAAGGCTGGAAAGGGCTACGGGGAAATTGCCAAGCCGCTTGGTGAAGAAAGGTCCACTGTTGGAGCAATCATTAGAAAATGGAAGAAGCTAAACATGACTGTCAATCTCCCTCGGATTGGGGCTCCATGCAAGATCTCACCTCGTGGGGTCTCAATGATCCTAAGAAAGGTGAGAAATCAGCCCAGAACTACACGGGACGAGCTGGTCAATGACCTGAAAAGAGCTGGGACCACCGTTTCCAAGGTTACTGTTGGTAATACACTAAGACGTCATGGTTTGAAATCATGCATGGCACGGAAGGTTCCCCTGCTTAAACCAGCACATGTCAAGGTCCGTCTTAAGTTTGCCAAAGACCATTTGGATGATCCAGAGGAGTCATGGGAGAAAGTCATGTGGTCAGATGAGACCAAAATAGAACTTTTTGGTCATAATTCCACTAAACGTGTTTGGAGGAAGAAGAATGATGAGTACCATCCCAAGAACACCATCCCTACTGTGAAGCATGGGGGGGGGGGGGGGGTAGCATCATGCTTTGGGGGTGTGTTTCTGCACATGGGACAGGGCGACTGCACTGTATTAAGGAGAGGATGACCGGGGCCATGTATTGCGAGATTTTGGGGAACAACCTCCTTCCCTCAGTTGGAGCATTGAAGATGGGTCGAGGCTGGGTCTTCCAACATGACAATGACCCGAAGCACACAGCCAGGATAACCAAGGAGTGGCTCTGTAAGAAGCATATCAAGGTTCTGGCGTGGCCTAGCCAGTCTCCAGACCTAAACCCAATAGAGAATCTTTGGAGGAGCTCAAACTCCATGTTTCTCAGCGACAGGCCAGAAACCTGACTGATCTAGAGAAGATCTGTGTGGAGGAGTGGGCCAAAATCCCTCCTGCAGTGCAAACCTGCTGAAAAACTACAGGAAACGTTTGACCTCTGTAATTGCAAACAAAGGCTACTCTACCAAATATTAACATTGATTTTCTCAGGTGTTCAAATACTTATTTGCAGCTCTATCATACAAATAAATAGTAAAAAAAAATCATTCATTGTGATTTCTGGATTTTTTTTTTAGATTATGTCTCTCACAGTGGACATGCAGCTACGATGACAATTTCAGACCCTCCATGATTTCCTAGTGGGAGAACTTGCAAAATAGCAGGGTGTTCAAATACTTATTTTCCTCACTGTATATGTATTTATTTATTTATATATTTATATATATATATATATATATATATATATATATATATATATATATATATATATATATATATATATACACACAATTTTTTGGATACTATAAAAATAGATTTTATTATATATATTTATATATATTAATACATACTGTATATATACACACAACACTACACATCCAAATATAAATATTGTATACACACACACACACACACATACATATATATATATATATATATATATATATATATATATATATATATATATATATACATACAATTTATATATATTTGAATATTTAATATATTAAAATGTATAGAAATAAAATAAATATTTTATAATATTAAAATGCTTTCTGACACTTATTTGTAATTTTTTCTTATTTTCTTATTTATATACACATATACATATTAAAATTCTAATATTTAATATAATATTAAAATAGATAAAATATACATATATATACTCTATATATGTTAAGTAATATTAAATATATATTTATAATATTTAAAATATAGACATTTCATTATATATTAATTTTTATATATTAAAACTGACACTAATTTGTAAATATTTTCTTATTTATACACGTTTTAATATAATATTTAAATGTAATATTAAAATATATATAAATACAAATTTGATTTTATCATTTACAATTGTATATAATATAAAAATATTTAATATAAAATAGATATTTTATTATATATCCATACACACACGTTCTGACTACTTATTTGTCTTAATAAACGGTCATATACACCGATCAGGCGTAACATTATGACCAGGTGAAGTGAATAACACTGATGATCTCTTCATCACCTGTTAGTGGGTGGGATATATTAGGCAGCAAGTGAACATTTTGTCCTCAAAGTTGATGTGTTAGAAGCAGGAAAAATGGGCAAGCGTAAGGATTTGAGTGAGTTTGACAAGGGCCAGATTGTGACGGCTAGACGACTGGGTCAGAGCATCTCCACAACTGCAGCTCTTGTGGGGTGTTCCCGGTCTGCAGTGGTCAGTCTCTATCAAAAGTGCTCCAAGGAAGGAACAGTGGAGAACCGGCCACAGGGTCATGGGCGGCCGAGGCTCATTGATGCACGTGTGGAGCGAAGGCTGGCCCGTGTGGTCATAATGTTGTTCCTGATCGGTGTATATATAAAATATATTGTCCTATTCTAGACTAGTTTACAGTTGATTAACTCACCATCTTGTCTGACGAGGCCCTGCTGGATGTACCTGATGTAAGTGAAGAAATTACACACCGCTGTGATCTGTGAGGAGAGAACACTGATTTATTTATCAGCTCATCTCGTTTAATGTCAGACTGCTTAATAAATGCTGCTATGAAGAATGAGAGGGAGTGACATGTACCCGTGCTCTGCTAGACGGAGATATATAGTAGTAATTCTCTTTATCTCCCAGTTTGATGCGATGCCGGCAGGGGCGGGACATCCCGCTCAACGCACATTTACTGTTGAAGCAAAAGAGAACACTGGGCAATGAAGCTGTCAATCAAATCACTAAACACTCTTAACGACACGAGCAGGACAGACTGACACGCCCGGCAAAAGCAGTAATTAGGAGATTTGTATTAAAAATAATAAACATTCTCCAGACAGAAAGGAACTGAGGATATGATGTGTTAGTGTAAAACAGGATTTCATGCACATTTGGTTCTTGGGATCACTTACGTTTCTATCGGTGTCCGGCAACCGCTGTGAAAACAACCCCAAATCAAACAGTGATTAAAGTGGGATTAAAGCGTGACTTCCCAGATCAAAGGTCAATTGCACTGATTTACAGGACGTGTATTTGTCGTCCCCAGGCAGAATCTAAAGAGGGTCCCGCATGCTAACATGTCAAATCGAAGGATTGTAACTTTGGTCAGGATTGTCCCGAGCGTTAAGCAGCGGATATGAAGGTAAGTGCACTCAAGCATGCAGTATTGGGAAAACCAAATGCTTTCCCAATCATAACTTTCTGTGGTACATACTGTGATGGTAACAAACCTCAGCTGCTCGAAACATCTGTGCCTTAAACCAGATGTTTAATTTTTCCGGTAGCATGTTAGACAGTTTAGCTAAATGTAACTAACTTGCTCAGCAGTTAACAGTATGACAGTGTTTTTACATGTTTCTTTACTTTCTTTAAAGTTGCTGTTTGAGTCACTCCAGCTGGAGTTCCTCTCTATATCAGTGTCAGTGTTTCTGAAACGCCTCCCGCAGTCTTGAGTTTCCTCCGGGAACGAACACGTCACAATATTCCTCATTTAAATCATTAGGCATATGCAAATAAAGGGGTGAATTAGTTAGTAGTGTGTTGATTGTGGCAGTTATGGTAAGGGGCGGGTCATTTCCCGAACACGCTCGAAGCGCTTGACCAATCACAACACACTGATCCAGCCGACCAATCAGAGCACAGTGTGCTTTTCAGAAGGAGGGGCTTCAAAGAGACAGGAACTAAACAGAGCGTTACTGACAAACTGGGAAGAGAGGAGCTGCAACAATGGAGAATATAAATAATGTGTTTGAACATTTAAGCATAAAAACCTGGGGTCCGTTCTTCGTACCTCGCTTAATACATCTGAGATGATTTGACAGATCCCAGATCTTTTAATCATGATAACTGATGTCTGGCTAATTTGGTTCTTCAAACGAATTTGCGGATTGGATTTAAATATCTGGATTAAATGATCTAAGATCACTGCGCGTTCTTGTTTTCCCTGAAGAGGGCAGATGCATCGATACTCGAAACCATGATCAGCAATGCAGCGATTGGCTGGCGTCAAGACAGCAACGTCATGACATCATATAATTAAAAAAGACACCTGGCAAAAAACTTGGCAAATTACACAAAAAAACCCCACAAATATCTGGAGCTTTATAAGGAAACAGCTAAACGACCAAACCAACATAAAAGTTATAATAGATCAATGATACATTTTTTTTTTTTTACATGATTACCAATTATTTATATTCACGATTTTATACAGTATTTGTACACCCTTTACATTTTTATTTCAATGTTGTAATTCAATTTTTAATTCAATTTGATGCAGATTTGTAACGTGACAGTATTAAAGTTTCTTAAGGGTCAAGATCAAATTCTCTGCATCTCCTGCGCTGCATCAAGCCATCCCATAATATCCGTCATCACTTAAATTAATGCACGGCTCAGATTAACTGTACAACATGTGTGCAAACCTCCAATAACATTATAAAGTAATTATTCCATCACAAATAAATCGCTCCATCAAGTGGCTGTGTCTATAGTATTATACACAACATTATAATATTATATACATTCTCATATACATATACAATTTTGTATATTATTATTATTATTATTTAAAATGATTATTATTGCCCCTGGTTCAGTAAGTAACTCTTGTAATAAAGTAGCAGTGGCTGGGACAGATTTTAAGTATCACCTCAAGATGCAATCTAATCCTGTTTACATGAAATAAGCCGCTCGAGCAGGTTTAAGCTAACGGACCTGTTGCTATGACAGCAAGTCCAGGATGAGTCGAAGAACCAAACAATCCAAGATCACGCCAAATCGTCAACAATCAAATCCAGCTAACTGAGTTAGCGAGGTACGAAGAACGGGCCCCTGTTCTAGTAGAGCCAAAAACAACATCAAGACTCGCCATAATAGGTCGCTTTTAACCTCATCCTTCCCTCGGGTCATTTTGACCCCCTTATGGTGCATTCACACCAGACACGAATGAATCGCGCGAAGTTGGACACTTTTGAGTTTACTCGCTTCATTCACGCGTGACATTCACTTCACAAGAGACGCGAATTCGTCTCATGGGAGGGGCTTCTGCCAGCCGGCTCATCTCGTTGCAGAATGGCTGACAAGATGTTTTAAAATACGGCGAATAAGCTCAATTTGCCGGCTTTAGCTAGCTTGTAGTCTCAATAGGGTGAATTCAGGGTGATTGGGACACTTTTTTCAAAGTCATCTCAATGGCAAAAAGTGTCCCAATCGCCCTGAAATCACCTGATGTACAGCTCAAATTGAGTAAAGAGCGTTTTTTACAACTTACCAGACTGTCTGACCTCCTCACTCACTTTCTTCCAAGCAAGATCCTTTTTATTTTATTTATTTCTATAAAGTACGAAGATGTATCGTACAGCTCCGGGTATCCACACATGATTTGTCTTCATTGTTGTCTCTACTAGAGCAAGCTCCTGATTGGTTAACACGGTGCGAATATCCGCCAAAGTTCAGATTTTTTAACTCGCGCGAATCACGTGTCTAACGCTCAATGCGTTCGAATCGCGTCATTCGCTCCGCCTCATTCACGTGAATCGCGCCACAGGATGTCTATTCGATTCTTTGCATTGACTTAAAGTCGGCGTGAAACAGAAGTTGAGATCGTCTTTTTCTCCTTAAGGCCTGTTCACACCGGGACGATTTTCGCGCGCGTTTATCGCCGACGTTTAACGCCTCGTGACTAAACAATGGGCGCCAATGTGAGTGTTCACACCGACGCGTAAAACGTCAGGCGTAAAAGCGTCATTTTTAAAAAAATGCTTCGGGTTCGTTTTTTTTTTTTGACGCGGCGCGTTAAAAACTGGCCGACCAATCAGATCGGCGCTTTTGTTCACGTGCCTGGAGCTGCTGAAGTTACAGTAAAACACGACTTGGTGGCGCTCAAGCACAAAACGGTCTAGCCGAGCACACATTGGCGAAGAAGACAATGTTCATGATACATTTTTAGCTCTTGTATCAGTCGATAGAACTCCCCATGTTCTTCTCTTTTTTTAACTATGGGATGTATCCAAAATCTGCGTCTTTTCTGTTGTCTTTCCTCGTTCAACAGAACAACAATGTCCTCATCGCTGGAGCCGCTGGAGCTGCTGCTGCTGCTTGAGAAATCCATGTTCTAGTATGTGAGAAAGTTATGTGTGTTTCGGCTAACATGTAAATACTCTCTCTCTTCTTCTTCTTCTTCTGTGTGACAAGGGATGCAGCGAGCGCAGCGCCACCTTGTGTACCGGGCTATTTCTGTTTTTCAATAAGCGCCATCTAATGTCAGGGAGTGAAATTGCACGTTCACTCGGCGCATCGCGAGTGAAAATCGCTTGGGTGTGAACACTCAAGACGCGCCGAAAAACGTCACGAAAAACGCTGGCGATAAACGCGCGCGATATTCGTCCCGGTGTGTACAGGCCTTTATTGTGACGTATATCCGAGTGAAACGGCTTCTGAAATTAATAAAATGTAGGGCGGGGCTTGATTTCATCCTTCGGTAATTGATTGGATCGTTGGAAGTTGGGCGTTTCTAACAAAATGGAGGCAGATTTTAATCAGTTTGCACTCAGTTGTGGAGGAAAAACTCAATCTATCTCTTAAATACATGTATTTTCTCTCTAAATCTTTTCTACATATGTTAATGAGCTTATTTCCTCACTTTTTGCTGGTTTATGCTACGGATTTCACTCATTTTAAGCCTTTTATGGCTTTATTTCTTTAAAACTTTTTTCTCAGCTCTCGCCGTAAGCGCGTTCACACACGCTGCGTTCCTAAGTGCGACAAGCTGTTCGTCCGACTATATTGAGTACTTTTTAAATAAAAAAAAGCTTTTATTTCTCATTTATTTCTCTCTTTTTGCCTCGAGTCATTCCTGAAGAAGGTATTGTGTATACCGAAAAAAATGCGCCTAACCACATATCGCAGCGATCAGTGCCAGGTTTCTGAGAGGCGGTGCAGAAACGAGACAGAGGGCGATAACCCTGCCCTCGTGCCATAGCACATGACCG
Source organism: Romanogobio albipinnatus (assembly GCA_023566225.1). Taxonomy (NCBI): domain Eukaryota; kingdom Metazoa; phylum Chordata; class Actinopteri; order Cypriniformes; family Gobionidae; genus Romanogobio; species Romanogobio albipinnatus. The sequence goes on from CM042262.1 coordinate 34,502,874, forward strand.
GGAGAGAAGTCGTTTCGATGGGGGGAGGGAAAGTTAACATATTAGATTAAAGATTATATGGGTAATTTTTTTTTTTTATTAATGAAGTGCACAGATAAATCAGTTATAGTAAACACTACAATATTAAATATAAAAATACGAATTGTAAAATTTGATTTAATGCCGACTTTAACATGTAAATTTGGGGGTGGGATTAAAAAAAGTTTTCTTCTTCCCACTCCTTTTTGGGCAAACGGGAAAATAACCTTGCACATGACATGCAAGCTTTTTGTTATTGCATTGTGGATTAATCACACAAATTGTCAAAAAAAAGAAGAAAAAAGATGCTATTTATGTTTTATTGTATACAAATGTTTACTTGCCCAAAATAAACAAAATCAATCAATCAGTAAATCACTTGCGCGAAACGCTTCATTCGTGTGAACGCACCATTAGGAATCAATTTTTAATCATTGAGTGTTCATCGGAGTGGTCCAAGACCTTAGGGCTTTTGTCGTACTTGAGCCACGAACACACACACACACACACACTAGTTTCAAGGAGATTTTGTGGTTGTAATAAAAAAAAGTAACAAATCTTTCCCTCGCGGGTCAATTTGACCCCCATAGGATTGAATGGAATGCAAGGAATGTGTCAGTACACAGGAAAAAACCTAACAAATGCTCAAAATTAAAACTAAACTTCACCAAAAAAGACTATTTTATAACGTCTACATGTAGCCTGGATGCCAGCTGAACTTAGCCCCGCCCACAACATTTGAGGTCGGGAAGTTCGGTCTGGACTTGATCCGTTGTGGAACAAGTATGCTCAAACCAATGAAATTGTCAGGGCGGGCTTTATACGATGATGGACAGATGATCAACAGTAACGTAATCATCCACGTCACCACGAGCACTTGGGTTGAATTTGTTTACTAAACGGAGAACTTGTTCGTGTATGCGTTCACCTTTACTATATCTCTCAGAAATGATGGTCGTGTTGAAGTGAGCGGACTTTAGGACCCAGCGGAACAGCTCATTCACTCCATATAGAGCCATCTAGTGGCAAGAGTCATGAAATATCATGTTATATTATTTAATTTCCACAAGAGTTCAGCAGAGACACCCAAATTGACCCAATGTGAGATAGTTTGAGCTGGTTATGCATGTATTGGAGTTTTGTTGAAAGAATGGGCTTAAATTATATTATTAATTGATAAAATCTAGAAATGTAAAGGGAAAAAAACTAAAAATCTCCCCAAAAAATTGCATTAAAAATTAGAAAGAATATTATCAAAATTAAATGATATAAGCTTTCTGCACCAAAAAAATATATAATTTTAGGGCTTCGGGTCATTTTGACCCGCGAGGGAAGGATTTGTTAGAGGATGAATGCCACAATTGTTTGCGTTCACATACTTATTCATTTTTCTGTTTGAGTTAAAAACTCATTTAGTAATGCACATTATTTGAAAGTAAATCAGGTGTAAATTTGAGTAAAAAAGGGAAGGAAATTGATTATTGAATTGGCCAAAAGTGTGAAACAAGGTGACAGATCTGTTTTGTTTACACAGAGCCACCGTGCGTCCATCCATGACTTACTTGGGTCCTCCACATTCGATGGCTTTGACCGTGGTCAGCGACGACATCCCAACAGGCTCGATGGTGAGAGAGTTGTTCTCCACCGCGCTCTGGACAGACTTGGACAACTGGAGAAAAAGCAGGAGAGAACGTCTGAGAGAACGGGAAACAGAGACAGAATAAAGAGCTGATGTACACGCGTGTACCTCAGAGCATGTGAATGAAAGGCAGGGCCCGATATCTTCCCTGTACACCCTGCTGATGAACGCCGAGGTGCGGTCCAGCCCGGGCGTCTCCTTCCACGAGAGGAACTCGGCAAACAACACCGAGTCCATCTGGATCACAGGAGCAGAGAGACGTCAGTTTATGCTTTTAACCACTCAATTCATTCATGCTCTTTTTCTTCAATGTGCTATTTTGTTTTGTTTCTCTGCTGAAAAAAGCTGGTTTGCTGGTCCGGTATATTTGAGTATAGTTGGTGACTAAATATGAACTAATATTAACTAAATATGAGCAATACATTTGTTACAGTGTTATCTTTGTATTTTCAGTACATCTTTGCTAACGTTAGCTAGTAAAAGTTCAACTGTTCCTTTTTAGCTCGGGTCCATTAAATATGAACAGATAAAACCTTTGATTTTAATAATGTATTAAATGTTGAAATGAACATCAACTATGATTAATAAACGCTTTAGAGGCATGTTAACGAATGGAAACTTATTGTATTTATTATATACTATGAAAGTATTTATTAATATTTTGAATTATATTTCATATTTTAGTTTGTTTTAGTAATTGTGTTGTGCTTTTGTCTTTTTTTTTTTTTTAGTTTCATAAATATTTATATTTAGCTTTAATTAATTTTTGTAGTTTTAGTACTTCGACTTATTTCATTTCAGTTATTTGTATATTTTATTTGGTATCTAATATTTACATTTAATATTTATAATGTATTTTGTATATTTTTATCTAATATATACATTTGATTTTATCTAATATTTACAATGTATTTTGGATATTTTCTTTTTTATCTAATATTTACAAATATTTAATATTTATCATGTATTTTGTATATTTTTATCTAATATTTACAATATCTAATATTTACAATGTATTTTGTATATTTTATTTGGTATCTAATTTACAAATATTTAATATTTATAATGTATTTTGTATATTTTTATATAATATGTACATTTTATTTTTTATCTAATATTTACCAATATTTAATATTTATCATGTATTTTGTATATTTTTATCTAATATTTAAAAAAAAAAAAATTATCTAATATTTACAATATCTAATATTTATAATGAATTTTGTATATTTTTATCTAATATTTACATTACATGTTTTATCTAATATTTACAGTGTATTTTACATTTACGTATTTAGCAGACGCTTTTATCCAAAGCAACTTACAAAAGTGATATACAAAAGCGAATTTGTATATTTAATTTTTTATCTAATATTTACAAATATTTAATATTTATCATGTATTTTGTATATTTTATTTGGTATCTAATTTACAAATATTTAATATTTATAATGTATTTTGTATATTTTTATCTAATATTTACAATATCTAATATTTACAATGTATTTTGTATATTTTATTTGGTATCTAATTTACAAATATTTAATATTTATAATGTATTTTGTATATTTAATATTTTAATCTAATATATACATTTTATTTTTTTATCTAATATTTACAAATATTTAATATTTATCATGTATTTTGTATATTTTTATCAAATATTTACAATATCTAATATTTACTATGTATTTTGTATATTTTATTTGGTACCTAATTTACAAATATTTACAATGTATTTTGTATATTAAATTTTTTTAATCTCATATTTAATTTTTTTTTAATTCAGCTTTATTTCAATTAATGAAAAGGATGTTTAATAGTTTTAGTTAACAATAGGTTAATTTTATAAATTAAAATTAATTTAACTTAATTTTATAAATATTTCTATTTAGCTTTAATTTATTTTAGTAATTTTAGTACTTCACCTTATTTGCCAAGGCAACATTTCTAATTTTCTAATATTTTTATCTAATATTTTTTTTATCTAATATTTTCATTTTATTTTTTATCTAATATTTACAATGTATTGTATTTATATAGCTTTTTTTTTTTCAATTAACGAAAAGGATTTTTAATAGTTAAAAACCTAAAAAGTTAACCATGGGAGTTTTGGGCACTTGACAGCTGCTCAGGACCAGCTAAACCATCTTAAACCAGCAAAGACCAGCAAACCACTTTAGGCTGGATTTGGGTTTATTTCACCAGGGAAAGAAAGCAAGCAAGAAAGATAACATAAGTTCTAATTTGGAACCCTTTGTACCCTGTTGCCATAGAGACCTGCCAGCAGGGTTCACACACAGGTCACACTGACCAGCTGACCAGGAATCAGACACACAGTATCAGAGAGAGGAGAACAGGAACTGTACAGATCAGAGAAAAGCAGGCCGAGGAGGAAAAGAGAGGAAGAACAGCAGGAAATCAGTGATAAGGCCTTCATCATGCAGGTATAGTCTCTAAAAGCCAGTGATCTTGTTGTGTGTGTACCTCTCTGTCCTCCCGGTTTGCCGCTACATCAGTCGGCATCGGCTCCGTCTGCAGGGCACCGCTGGCGCTCTTGTTGCGCGTGTGGCCCCGGGCCCGGCTGGAGCCCGGAGACAGCAGCTGAGGGTGGAGCTGGCGGTTCGGGGAGGAGGGCGTAGAGGTCAACACCAGGGTTTTCAGAGCGGAGACCTCTGCCAGCAGGACGTCAATCTGAGAGGACGGACATACTTTCAGAGTGAGCAGAGAGTGAGACAGAAAGAGTGAGACAGACATCACCTTGCCCTGCGCCTCCTTCAGCTGCTTCTCAGCTCCCGCTTGCTTCACGTTGGCCTCTCGCACCATCTTATGGGCCTCCTAGAAACCAGAGATGAACAGGTTTGTGGCATGAAGCACTAGAGGGGAGTGGACATGACCCTGGTCTGACATGCTAAACTATTTTAAACAGCACTTTACAAATGTTTTTATAATTATGCGTTCAGCGGTTTATGAGATTACATGAAATACAGTGAGGAAAATAAGTATTTGAACACCCTGCTATTTTGCAAGTTCTCCCACTTGGAAATCATGGAGGGGTCTGAAATTGTCATCTTAGGTGCATGTCCACTGTGAGAGACATAATCTAAAAAAAAAAAAAAAAACAGAAATCACAATGTATGATTTTTTAACTATTTATTTGTATGATACAGCTGCAAATAAGTATTTGAACACCTGTCTATCAGCTAGAATTCTGACCCTCAAAGACCTGTTAGTCTGCCTTTAAAATGTCCACCTCCACTCCATTTATTATCCTAAATTAGATGCACCTGTTTGAGGTCGTTAGCTGCATAAAGACACCTGTCCACCCCATACAATCAGTAAGAATACAACTACTAACATGGCCAAGACCAAAGAGCTGTCCAAAGACACTAGAGACAAAATTGTACACCTCCACAAGGCTGGAAAGGGCTACGGGGAAATTGCCAAGCAGCTTGGTGAAAAAAGGTCCACTGTTGGAGCAATCATTAGAAAATGGAAGAAGCTAAACATGACTGTCAATCTCCCTCGGACTGGGGCTCCATGCAAGATCTCACCTCGTGGGGTCTCAATGATCCTAAGAAAGGTGAGAAATCAGCCCAGAACTACACGGGAGGAGCTGGTCAATGACCTGAAAAGAGCTGGGACCACCGTTTCCAAGGTTAATGTTGGTAATACACTAAGACGTCATGGTTTGAAATCATGCATGGCACGGAAGGTTCCCCTGCTTAAACCAGCACATGTCAAGGCCCGTCTTAAGTTTGCCAATGACCATTTGGATGATCCAGAGGAGTCATGGGAGAAAGTCATGTGGTCAGATGAGACCAAAATAGAACTTTTTGGTCATAATTCCACTAAACGTGTTTGGAAAAAGAAGAATGATGAGTACCATCCCAAGAACACCATCCCTACTGTGAAGCATGGGGGTGGTAGCATCATGCTTTGGGGGTGTTTTTCTGCACATGGGACAGGGCGACTGCACTGTATTAAGGAGAGGATTACCGGGGCCATGTATTGCGAGATTTTGGGGAACAACCTCCTTCCCTCAGTTAGAGCATTGAAGATGGGTCGAAGATGGGTCGAGGCTGGGTCTTCCAACATGACAATGACCCGAAGCACACAGCCAGGATAACCAAGGAGTGGCTCTGTAAGAAGCATATCAAGGTTCTGGCGTGGCCTAGCCAGTCTCCAGACCTAAACCCAATAGAGAATCTTTGGAGGAGCTCAAACTCCGTGTTTCTCAGCGACAGGCCAGAAACCTGACTGATCTAGAGAAGATCTGTGTGGAGGAGTGGGCCAAAATCCCTCCTGCAGTGCAAACCTGCTGAAAAACTACAGGAAACGTTTGACCTCTGTAATTGCAAACAAAGGCTACTGTACCAAATATTAACATTGATTCAAATTGATTTTGATTGGTTCAAATACTTATTTGCAGCTGTATCATACAAATAAACAGTTAAAAAATCATATATTGTGATTTCTGGATTTATTTTTTTAGATTATGTCTCTCACAGTGGACATGCACCTACGATGACAATTTCAGACCCCTCCATGATTTCTAAGTGGGAGAACTTGCAAAATAGCAGGGTGTTCAAATACTTATTTTCCTCACTGTATTTTTGCATTAAAAATTTATTAATTATAATATGTTTTATTCAGGGCTTGCGATTAACACCCGGCAACCAAATGCAGTGGCCCGTGTTGCAGTCACTCCTATTAGCCACTTTGGAGGGTAGAATTTGTATAATACATTTTTCAATTGCAGTCTTTTAAAAAGGCATCTAAAGTAATAAACGAAGTGCAATATTCAATACATAGATACTGAAATATCTGAAACGCTTCCAATATTCATTTTCCTCAGAATAGACACGATAAGCGTCTCTCTCTCTCTCTCTCTCTCTCTCGGTCTCTCTGACAGCAAGTCACACACAAACCCGCCTCCTCTCACTCACTCGCTTCATTTGCTCCGGATGAATATTGTTGCTGTTTCAGGGCTTGAATTTCGCCGTGGGATTGCGCATATTGTGCATAATTTTACTCATTCCCGCAGATTTTGTGCTCACACACACATAAAGCCGCCTCTCAGCACTAAATGTAGTTATTTTTCGCTGCTAATTGCTCTTAAAGGGATAGTTCACCCAAAAATGAAAATTAGCCCATGATTTACTGACCCTCAAATCATCCGAGATGTATATGACTTTCTTCTATCAGACGAATAAAATCTTCAGGCTAATCCAAGCATTATAATAGCAGTAATAATTGCTTTGTTTTTGAAGTCCATAAAAAATGCATCTGTCCGTCAAATAACTGCTCCACACGGCTCCAGGGTGTTAATAAAGGCCTTCTGAAGAGAATCGATGCGTTTGTGTAAGAAAAATATCCATATTTAAAAATGTATTTAATTTTTTTCTATGGCTCTGCATCAGCCGTCCCCGCGCCATCACTTCCGGCGAATAAGGTCAAAATATCGGCGCGATCATAGATATTTACATTTACATTTATGCATTTGGCAGACGCTTTTATCCAAAGCGACTTACAGTGCCCTTATTACAGGGACAATCCCCCTGGAGCAACATGGAGTAAAGTGCCTTGCTCAAGGACACACTGGTGGTGACCGCTGGATCGAACCAGAAACCTTCTGCGTATCAGTTCAGTGGTTTAACCCACTGGACCACCATCTCACACATATACATCTCACATATATACATAGATTCCTCATTAGTGACTGGCATCGACGTATATAATCTTTGATCGTGGCAGTATTTTGACCTTATTCGCCGGAAGTTATGGCGCTGGGAATACTAAATGACATTCGTCTGATAAGAGGTTAAAAAATAACTTAAATACTGTTGGGTTTCTCGCAGAAACCGATCGTTTCGTGTCTTAAGACATCAATGTGTCGCCACGAGCCACATGGTTTAATAAGGATTTGTATGTCTGTGTGTTTTTACTCTCATTACTCTCATACTCTAAAATATCCCCATTGACATGCATTATACGACTATCACACTGCAACGGTTGGAGTTAAAAATCTTAATTTGTGATCTACTGAAGAAACAAAGACACCTACATCTTGGATGCCCTGGGGGTAAGAGGATAAACATAAAAAATGTGTTTTTGGGTGAACTATCCCTTTAAACAGTGAAATACACAATAATGTCAGGTCTTGGTGAGTATTCACGTAAACACAGTCTGTTCTGTCTTAAGTGAACGTAAACAGTTGAGAAAGAAAACGCATGTGTAACAGTGTAATGGATCCGTGCGTCAGCTCTTAAAGTGACAGCAGCCTAATAAACCTGCTGACAAATCATATTATACATTTCTATATGGCAGTTTTTCCTCATGGTATCAATGTCAAAATTTTGGCCAGTAATATATCTAATTGCGATTATTCTGGTTAAAATTGCGATTGCGATTTAAAATGCGATTTAAAAAAAAAAAAATGTTTTACAAATTAAAAGTGTGTATATAACATTTTATATGACTAATAATAATTATTATGATTATTATTATTGCTAAATAAAAATAAGAACTATTACTATTACAATAATATTCATTATTAAAACATTAAAATAGAGCATTTCAGAATAAATATAACATTATAATCATATTTATATTGTAAAGAAAAATTTTAAAAAATGTGGGTTACCTGTTACAGCCTATGACTAAAAATCATCATAAAGGTCTAAGGATTTATTGTAAAAATATATATTATTATAAAAATCTGTGCTTTTTATCTGTGATATCAATTTCTCAAAGTCTATGTCTTTAATATGAAATTTGATCCTCTTATGCATCCACTGTGGGGATTAAAACTCCTGTACATTGAAGAAAAACATATGGATTGTCATTTAAATTCATTTAGAAGTATTATTTTTCATATTTTCTACCCAAAAGTTTCATTCACACTGAAGCCAGGGGGCACCCTCGAGCAGAAACTCCACATACGCCTCAGAGAAGTAATCGTTTTCAGGAAATCCCTAATGTGAAGCTCGTTCTGTAGCTTCTATCCTCTGTAAAGAAAGACAGAAACGCTTTGACTGATTAAACATGAAGATAATACTTCTGCGACAAAATATGGTGTATTTGAGTTCTTCAAGCCTTCTCTGGTATTTTCATAATAATAAGGTATGCAGTGCTGATTGACATTCTGTGATAAGAAGCCACATCATCTCGACTGATTATATGAAGTGAGTTAAAACCTGTTATTAAACGTATTTTGTTGAACAGGTTTAAGAAACGCTTCGCACTACTAGTTTGTGAAGATGTTTGACACGTGTTGCTTTTTCAAACAACTAAAACTCGCAGTCTTTCAGACGGAGCAGCGTTTACTCCTGATCTCAGAGCCGCTCTTCACTGACACAGAGCTGCCAACTCTCACGCATTCGTCGTGAGACACACGCATTTGATTGGTTTCACACGCTCACACGCCACACCCTCGATTTCTCACGCTGAAGTGTCAACCCGGTCAGTCAAATGCCTGAAAGATGAGTTTATCTATAGATCTACATGTTGAGCCGATCATGTTGATCGATTAGTTATGCTCTCGGTGAGGGGGTTCAAGATAAATGGGCAAATAAATACGGTGTTGTTGCGCGACCTAAAGCTACATTCCGTTTTGAGTTCTGACGAGAAAGAGCCTGTAATGAGCGAAGTGGAGCGCTGTGACGCTCAGGGGTGCGTTTCCCGAAAGCGTTGTTCGCTAACTATGGTCACAAGTTCCGTCATTATAAGCATAGTTTAACGAGTCGTGTTTCCCGAAACCATAGTTCCAACGAACGTTCGCAAACAGCATCGCAAAGTTGATTTGCATACATTTTGTTCTTGCACTGATGTTAAATGTGTAGCCATTTTGCACTTTGGCAGCCAGTTTGAGATATAGGCTATATTTGAGTATTGTGTGTAATGATTCTGACAGTTTTTTTCCATAGAAATGACTGGGGCAAAGTGTCCCAATAACCCTGAATTCACCCTATACTCTTAGAAATCATTATTACATTGCACTATGAAGCTTAAAACCCCAAATATTATAACATTCTTCATTAACAATTATTCAGTTATTTGTAACAATCTCATTGTAAAAAAAAAGAAAAAGAAAAAAGTGTAGCCAGCTCCTTTTTGATAGTAACTTGTAGTGTAGCTACTTTTTCAAAAGGGTAGCTTGAATGTAACTTAACTACTCAAAGTAGTTTTTACTACAACACTGTTTTTTTAGATCAGCCACAGCAAAAAAAGAACCACACAACAGACAGAAGAGCAACAGACAGGACAGACTCTTTTTTTCATTTTTCTTCCCTGTAAAAGTATGCTGTAGGTTGATGTATAATCAATTTGTTCTATTTATATATATAATATATATTTATATATATATATAATATTATTATTTATTTTATTTTTTGTTGTTGCAATTTTTGCTTTCTACGCGGCAAAATTTTGGTTGGCCCCACCAAATCTCACTCTAAGCTTTTTTGAAAAGTTGGCAGCTCTGCTGACAGGCTGTGCATTTATTTATTTCATTAAAATCGCAGCTTTGCACTTTCATAATTGCACATAACCCAAATCGCGATTGCGGTTCGATTTTGAATAATCGTGCAGCCCTACTAGTGACTCTGGAAAACCACTAGCCACAGCGGCTGGTGAGCAAAAAAGTTAAGTCAAGTCATAATTTAATTTAATGTCATTAAATATATTAAATTGTCTGTGCTCAGTGTCAATCCACTGTCAGCGATGATGTCACATTAGTCCCGCCCACCTCAAACAGACTGGCAGTCAGTTCCTCCAATTCCAGCTCGAGCTGATTCCTGATATGAGACAGTCTGACGCACTCCTCGTCTTTCAACTTCAGCTCCTGGAAACACAGACAAAAGGTTCACATTTCCAAGCAGTTCACATTCATGTACATTAATGTCTATATTGTCTTGGGAAATATTAAATAACTAACGAGCTCGAGCATCATTGGATATAATAATAAAACAATAAATAAGTTTATTGAAAAACTGTAATACACTCCTAAAAATGAAGGTTCTTTATCGGCATTGATATAATTTAAAGGTAGGGTAGGCAATTTCCGGAGAGGCTAGCAATAGCAAGCTAGTTTTGAAAGCATAAGATCCCGCCCTCCCTTCAGAGCGCCCACAAAGCCACGCCTCCTCCAAAACACATGAACACCATAGACTTTTAAAAAAATATGGACGTAGTGTCCGTGACATCACCCATAGGGATCTGAAGAGCAGTTTTGAAGCCTCAAAGCCGGCCGTTGCGATCTTGGCAGCGTGTCATTGCGATAACTACAGACAGCAGACAAACGGCAATCCACCTGTCACTCAAAGTGGCCACGCCCTTAATTATGCAGAACTTTAAGGCTTTATATAATGCAAATTAATGAGTTATAAAATAATTCACCCCCCTCACAGTCGTCATGAAGGGCAAAATTAGCTGTATAGACCAAACCCACAATTTGTCCCAGACTGTAAACATGTGTTCTTCTGCTGTAAAGTTGGGCATTTTAACATGAGCTCAATGAGATTCTGCTCCTTCTGGAGTCTGTCTCTAGTGGCCATTCGATGAATTGCAGTTTAAGTCACTTCCGTATTGGCTTCAAGAGAAACTGCGGGAGGTTGTCGCTTAATGAACACACACAGCAGAGAGCAAACAAAAAGCGTCACGAGAGACGGCGTTAAACTACCTCACCACCTGACTGCTGCAGATTCATTTCTGCGTTGATAGTGTTGACATAGAAACATAAATTTGAGTCATGAAGCGCTCCGAGGGTAACATCACGGGTTTCCATCTCATTCGAACCGAATGCAATGATTGGACGAACATTTTATGGTCCTACGTCTTCCATAGATGATATATGTACTAGGGGTGGGAGATGTACCGGTAGACACGATTAACCGGTAGAAATTTTAGATTATCGTCTCTATCGCAGTTATGCTCATGTGACGCTGCAGTGCTGCACGGTCACAAAAGCTTATCATTTGCATGCGTTTTTTAAGTACTGAGGTACTTAACAACTGTGTTTTTTAAACCAGTGAAGCACAAAGAGCTCATTTCAGTATATGTGTGCGCTCTTTCTCAGCGCTGTCTGAGAGATGCGTGACATGAAGCCGCTGCTCATATAGCGCGTGAGAACTGAACCGAGTGCTTTTTGCCGCCTAATTGAGCTTGAAGGGTTAAATACACATACCTGTGTGTCAAAGTGACATGTATTTGCAAGTAAACAGAGTCATTTATGTCTTAAGTGAACATAAACAGTTGAGAAAGAACTGAGAAATCGAGAAAGATCAATGCACGAGTATATTGGATCCGTGCAGCCGGTCTTAAAGTGACAGCACACAAATTTACCTGCTGTCGTTATTAAAGCTGCACTATGTAAAAAAAATTCAGTTAAATACGTGTGAGGGAGTCGCCTGTCGATGACATCATATCTGCGTTACTCTCGTTTTCTGGTTTTATTTTGCAGAAACGCTTTACTCTCACTGCAGTGTGAACAAGTGTCATAGCAGCGGCCCAGAGAACGCACAGAGTAACGTCATCACATCATCAACACACTCAGATGTGTCTAATATGATCAGCAGAGCTGCGTTACCTCACACTCATGACTGGAAAAGCGGAAATGGCGCCGGCGACTGTGTCATAATAAAAGTCCCGCTGCTCGCGAGGCGTGTGTTGCGTTCATCTTATTAACAATGGCTCCAGCGGTTCCTCAGCTCCACAACACTCAGTCCTGCTCTGCTTCAGACTACAGTAACGTTAATAATCACATCCATCAACGTGATTTCTGCCCGAGTCCTATCCCGATTCTTTCCCACCGGCTGTGAGGTGAAGACCACATGTCCCAAGATTCTGCGCTCAAACGTGTCGTCATCAAACTACACCTTTGTTTTGAACAGGCGACCTCTAGTAGATGGAAAAGTTACATAGTGCAGCTTTAAAGCTAATCAAACAACAACAAATAAGATAATATCTCTCACTGCTCCTGACTGAATCACTTTTGTAACTTTAATAAGAATAAATGTATATTTAATGTACACAGTTAAGACTATGCATTGTTTTTTTTAATACATTATGTAGTATTTCTAGTTTTTGAGGAAGTTGTTCAGGTCTATTTAATTTGTGTCTGTTCTAGTGTACTTTTTGTTTTCTTTGCTCTTTCTTTATCACTGTCTATTTGTCTTCAGTAAGCTTGATTTTTTTTTTTTTAGACTAGTATTATATATATGAGATATATATATATATATACTAGTATTATATATACTAGTATTATATATATATATATATATATATATATATATATATATATATATATATATATATATATATATATATATATATATATATATATATATATATATATATATATATATATATATATATATATATAATCTATATCTCGTATATATAATACTAGTATATATATATATATATATATATATATATATATTAGTTATCGTGAAATAAAATGACCCATATCGTGATATAAGATTTTGGTCCCTAATATATACATCTAACAGGGTTCCCGCTGGGTCTTAAAAAGTCAAAAATTTCAAAATAAAAATTTGAGGCCTTAAAAAGTCTTAAACTCGCTGAAGTATTGAGTTCTAGGTCTTAAATCATTTTAAACAGGTCTTAATTTTCCTACGTCCATATAACTCTACCTCTATTGCTCATTGAAATATGTGTGTGTGTGTGTGTGTGTGTGTGTGTGTGTGTGTGTGTGTGTGTGTGTGTGTGTGTGTGTGTGTGTGTGTGTGTGTGTTTATTCCGGGGTGTTGTAGTTCTAGCACACCACTGGACCTTTTATTGTCATGTGTGACTGGGCATCTAACATAATAATATGGTAAATGTGGCATCCTAATTATGAAAAAAAAAACATGTACATTTCTGGAAACAAATAATAATAATAATATATATATAAATTTGTGTGAATTTCTTTTTCAATCCTAATGGTATTGAGCTATGAGGAAGTGCAAGTTTACTAATACTAATAAATTGATTATTTTGCTTTGCAAGTAATTTTGTGATTCTGCATTTCCTTTGTACTTTTTTTTATTGCGTGATATAAGTCTTAAATTTAATTCATAATGGTCTTAAAAAGTCTTAAATTTGACTTGGTGAAACCTGCGGAAACTCTGATATAAATACATTTAGACCAATTAACTTAGTGATTGCTACCAGGATGTGAAAAGACTTTCAATCACAAAATGTTTCTGGAACAAATCTCCTACCCTGCCTTTAGGTGTTGACACTGCTGCTATTTTGTTTGACTGTCATGACGTCACAACAGTCAAATGAGCGACGTTGCAGCTTACAAAAAAAAGACTGATCGAAAGAACCTACAATGAAACATCAAGAACCTTTCACACTGAAGAATTGATCTTAGCTAAATTTAAAGTCCCCCAAAACATTATTTTTAAGAGTATAGAATAGAATAGCACCTTTTGTGCAGCGTCCAGCTGCTCTCGGAGAAATTCTGATCCCTTCTCCATGATCTCCAGAGAGGAACTCCGCAGACGGGACATGTTGTACGTCTCTTGTCTATGTGCTCCTGCCTCCTCCGGGGGCATCTTCTTCCCCTGCCCCCCATCACCCCCCAATCTGGGGCTCGGCTCTGGCTCCAGGTCGACCAATCTGCAGGAAACATTACTTTATAGTCACAATGATTTGGTCCAAAACAGTGAGAATGCGGCCTATGAAAACTCAAGTCGACAGAGATTTTTTTTAAACTTTATAGTTTAAAGGGACAGTTGACCCAAGAATTAAAATCCTGTCATCATTTACTCGTCCAAACCTGTATGAGTTTCACAAAAGAATATATTTGGGAGAATATGGGGCCTCATTGACTTCCATAGTATTTTTTTTCGTACTATGGAAGTCAATGACTCTTTGGTTAGCAACATTCTTCAAAATATCTTCCTCTGTGTTCAACAGAAGAAAGATTTTTTTAATGTTGGGGTGAACTGTCCCTTTAAGTTGGTTCTTGTAAAGAGAAATCTTTACATCCCTAAGAGGATATCACACTTAAATAAGTCTTCAGATCAGGATTATAACTCGAATAGAAACAACCCCACTGTGATTCCTAACTGTCCTTATTAATAGCCAATAAGAACATCCCATAAAGTTCCAACAAGGGAAAAAGTCATGAAAATATAACGCCACACCCTTCTTTATATAGTATGACAGATCTGTTTGTGGATGAATTCATCGCATTGCTCGTGTGTCGTTATGATCAGAATCAGCCCTGTCTGAACTTCAGGGCGGTTTATGTAACTCGGCGCTCCGCGGTAGTCGCGGCATTTCCCGTGTGCGCTCCCCGCCCTTACCCTCACCGCGCCCGGCTACAGGTCTCCCCGCGACCCGCGACCCGCGCCTACCGCGTCCCGCTGACGTCAACACAAAGAATGTAACAATCTTACAAAGTCACAGTGTAACTAAAACACTGCTCCGCTTCCCGAAATAAAGAGTAACAAAAGTACCAGTAGATCCCGCAGAGGTTTTCCGAACCCGACTGAGCTCTGATCCAGGAAAACACGCCGGAATCCGGATCCGAGCGACAAATCTGCGATGTTTTGTTTTGAATAGTAGGACAGATTGGCAGAGACTTTCCACTGAGATCACAGGTCACATGACTCAGTGGAGGCATCCAGGAATCACGTGACGTGCCCCAAACAAATGGTTCAGTGTTTCTATTATGTTCTGTTGTCTCTGTTCTATTTTGCATGTTATGCTGTGTGTGTGTGTGTGTGTGTGTGTGTGTGTGTTTTGGTTTTTATTTATGTTGTATTGTTTGTACTGTTATGTTATATCATGTCATGTTAAGTTGATTTGTCATGTCATGTTATGTCATGTTACATTATATTGTTCAGTTTTGGTATGTCTATGTCCATTCTGTTATGCTGTGTATGTTATATGTTATGTCATGTCATGCTATGCTATGTTATGTGTATGTTATGTTGTACAGTTTTGGTATGTCATGTTTATTCTATTCTGCTATGCTGTGTATGTTATGTCATGTCATGTCATGTTATTATGTCATGTTGTCATGTCATGTTATGTTATTATGTTATGTCATGTCCTGTCATGTTATGTTGTTCAGTTTTGGTATGTCATGTTTATTCCATTCTGCTATGCTGTGTATGTTATGTTATGTTATGTCATGTTATGTTATATTTATGTTATGTTGTTCAGTTTTGGTTTGTCATCTTTGTCATGTTGTCATGTCATGTTATGTAATGTCATGTCCTGTCATGTTATGTTGTTCAGTTTTGGTATGTCATGTTTATTCCATTCTGTTATGCTGTGTATGTTATGTCATGTCATGTCATGTTATTATGTCATGTTGTCATGTCATGTTATGTTATTATGTTATGTCATGTCCTGTCATGTTATGTTGTTCAGTTTTGGTATGTCATGTTTATTCCATTCTGTTATGCTGTGTAGGTTATGTCATTTATGTTATGTTATGTTATGTTATGTTATGTTATGTTATGTATGTTATGTTATGTTATGTATGTTATGTTATGTATGTTATGTTATGTTATGTCATGTTATGTTGTTATGTCATGTCATGTCATGTTGTTCAGTTTTGGTATGTCATGTTTATTCCATTCTGTTATGCTGTGTATGTCATGTCATGTTGTCATGTTATGTTGTTATTATGTCATGTCATGTCATGTTATGTTGTTCAGTTTTGGTATGTCATGTTTATTCCATTCTGTTATGGTGTGTATGTTATGTCATGTCATGTTATGTCATGTCATGTCATGTCATGTTTGTTCCAGTCTGTTGTCATGTCATGTTGTTATGTCATGTCATGTCATGTCATGTTGTCATGTCATGTCATTGTGTTATGTTATGTATGTATCAGTATGTAGCAGTAAAATGAAGAGATGTCACACTGATCGCAAGTTCAGTATGGAGTACCACAAGGCTCAGTGCTAGGACCGCTGCTCTTCACCCTGTACATGCTACCACTGGGAGATATTATTAGGAAGCATGGCGTTAGTTTTCATTGTTATGCTGACGATACTCAGCTCTATATTTCTTCACGCCCTGAAGAAACTTACCAATTCACAAGATTAACGGAATGCATAGCTGATATAAAACATTGGATGACCGGTAATTTCCTGCAACTCAATTCAGAAAAAACAGAATTTTTAATTATTGGACAAAAAAGCTCCACAAGTAGTAACCTAGAATACTGTCTAACACTTGATGGCTGCTCTGTCAAGTCCTCGTCGTCAGTGAGGAACCTGGGTGTGCTCTTTGATACCAATCTTTCGTTTGAAAGCCACGTTTCGAGCATCTGTAAAACTGCATTCTACCATCTTAAAAATATATCTACATTACGGCACATGCTCTCAATGCAAAATGCTGAACAGTTAGTTAATGCGTTCATGACCTCAAGGTTAGATTATTGTAATGCTCTACTGGGTGGTTGCCCTGCTCGCTTAATAAATAAACTCCAGCTGGTCCAAAACGCCGCAGCTTGAGTACTTACTAGAACCAGGAAGTATGACCATATTAGCCCAGTTCTGTCAACATTGCACTGGCTACCTATTAAACATCGCATACATTTTAAAATCTTGCTTATTACTTACAAAGCACTAAATGGTTTAGCTCCCCAATACTTGAGCGAGCTCTTAACATATTATACTCCATCACGTCCACTGCGGTCTCTAAATTCTGGCCAGTTGATAATACCGAGAATATCCAAATCAACTGCAGGCGGTCGATCCTTTTCCTATTTAGCTCCTAAACTCTGGAACAGTCTTCCTAACATTGTTCGGGAAGCAGACACACCCTGTCAGTTTAAATCTAGACTAAAAACACATCTCTTTTCTGTGGCATACACATAAAACACTTTTTCAATGAAATTATTGTTAGGCTGCATTAACTAGGTCAGCCGGAACCGGGAACACTTCCCATAACACCTGATGTACTCGTTACATCATCAGAAGAATGGCATCTACGCTAATGATAGTCTCTCTGTTTTATCCCGAGGTTTACTGCAGTCAGCCAGATCCGGGCCATATCCAGATCAGATGCTGGACCTGCGCCCAGAGAAGACCAACACAGGACCCTGAAGTGTCCGCAGAGACCGTGTCAATTAGTCTCCCCCTGCAACTGCCTCATCGACACGGCATCCGCAATAAACCCGTCACCAGTGTGATGACTCCGATTGTTCGAATATTACAATTAAATAATACTTAAATCGATATGTCATCCACAATAAACCTGTCTCCAGCGTGTTGCCTCCGATCATTCGAATATTCCGTTCTATTATGACCTCTGACCTGTGAAGCTGCCAGAATAATAATAATAATAATAATACGCTGTTTGTTAATTGGCCAGAGGAGAACTGGCACCCCGACTGAGCCTGGTTTCTCCCAAGGTTTATTTTTCTCCATTAGGACACCTGATGGGGTTTTGGTTTCCTTGCCACTGTTGCCTCTGGCTTGGCGTGCTCAGTTGGGGACACTAAAATTTTTCAACTAAACATCTAAATAAATCTAATTAATAAAGTAAATGAACCATATAATAATGAACCATATATTACTGATCTAATTATTGATCTAAAGCCCACACTGTCACCGTATGGAAATTTAAACTGATGACATCAAATGGCTATACAGCTTAATAAAATTATGCTGCA
Source organism: Romanogobio albipinnatus (assembly GCA_023566225.1). Taxonomy (NCBI): domain Eukaryota; kingdom Metazoa; phylum Chordata; class Actinopteri; order Cypriniformes; family Gobionidae; genus Romanogobio; species Romanogobio albipinnatus. The sequence continues at coordinate 34,521,185 of CM042262.1, forward strand.
TTATTTTCCTGTTTAACACTGTAAAGCTGCTTTGGAACAATCTACATTGTTAAAAGCGCTATATAAATAAAGTTGACTTGACTTGACTTGACTTGTTATGTTACATGACATTAGATCAGTTGTTGTTAAAGCTATCAAAATTCCTCTGGTATTTTTGGTTAGGTGAAGTCTGGACGTACCTCCCGACTGGGCATCTCTCTTCCTCTGTTGTCTGCTGATCCGTAAGATCACCATTGCTGAAGAAAGTGTGTGATGAGTATACTGCTATCCCAGAATTCCCTGCCACCAGCAGCTCGTACCCTGGAACAGACCTGGAGCGTGCTGGAGGAGAGGAGGAGAGCTGCACACGATGGATTCCCTCAAAAGTGTCCATCACAGGAGGTACATTCACTCAAAAACACACACTTGCTCTGAGAGTGTTCACTTCAGTTGCATTTCTCACAGCCAGCCTGTTAAACACAGAGAGATTACATTCAAGTTCAGAGATTAAGACATTGTAGTTTTTCACTGTTAAAGTTTCCACTCAGGTTATCAAAGTGTAACTAAAGCATCGCACCATAATCTGACGTTTGCAACAGTGTAGTCAGTTAAATATCTACCCAACACGCTCTCGAAGACACTACACAGGAATGCTTTTAACCATAGAAACGGAAAAATAGTCAATCTACAACATTTATTATTTACTATTTAAGTATTAATAATATATACAATAGTGGTCTAAAGTGATGTCTGGAGGGGATATTTGTTTTAAATTACCCTACAAGTTCAATTAAACCAGCAAAATATGAGGGAAAACATTTTTTAATAATTTAAATATGAGAGAAGAACAAAACACTAAACTTGGTTAAGATATGTATCTGACAAAATAATTGTGATATATATATATATATACATACACACAGTAGTGTGTTATATTATTCAGTTTTGGTATGTCATCTTTGTTCCATTCTGTTAGGCTGGGTATGTTATATGTCATGTTATGTCATCTCATGTTATGTTGTTCAGTTTTGGTATGTCATGTTTATTCCATTCTGTTATGCTGTGTCTGTTATGTCATGTAATGTCATGTTGTTCATATTTATTATGTCATGTTTGTTCCATTCTGTTATGTTGTGTATGTTATATGTTATGTTATGTCATGTCATGTTATGTTATGTTCTTATGTTATGTTGTTCAGTTTTGGTTTGTCGTCTTTGTTCCATTCTGTTATGCTGTGTATGTTATGTTATGTCATGTTGTTATTCGATGTCATGTTATTATGTCATGTCATGTCATGTTATGTTATGTTGTGTTTATGTTATGTTGTTCAGTTTTGGTATGTCATGTTTGTTCCATTCAGTTATGCTGTGTATGTTATATGTTATGTCATGTTATGTTTATGTTATGTTGTTCAGTTTTGGTTTGTCGTGTTTTTTCCATTCTGTTATACTGTGTGTTATGTTATGTCATGTCATGTTATGTTGTTCAGTTTTGGTATGTCATGTTTATTCCATTCTGTTATGCTGTGTATGTTATGTCATGTCATGTTGTTCATATTTATTATGTCATATTTGTTCCATTCTGTTATGTTGTGTATGTTATATGTTATGTTATGTCATGTCATGTCATGTTATGTTATGTTGTTCAGTTTTGGTTTGTCGTCTTTGTTCAATTCTGTTATACTGTGTATGTTATGTTATGTCATGTTGTTATTCGATGTCATGTTGTTATGTCATGTCATGTTATGTTATGTTATGTTATGTTTATGTTATGTTGTTCAGTTTTGGTTTGTCGTGTTTGTTCCATTCTGTTATACTGTGTATGTTATGTTATGTTATGTTGTTATTCAATGTCATGTTGTTATATTATGTCATGTCATGTTATGTTATGTTTATGTTATGTTGTTCAGTTTTGGTATGTCATGTTTATTCCATTCTGTTATGCTGTGTCTGTTATGTCATGTAATGTCATGTTGTTCATATTTATTATGTCATGTTTGTTCCATTCTGTTATGTTGTGTATGTTATATGTTATGTTATGTCATGTCATGTTATGTTCTTATGTTATGTTGTTCAGTTTTGGTTTGTCGTCTTTGTTCCATTCTGTTATGCTGTGTATGTTATGTTATGTCATGTTGTTATTCGATGTCATGTTATTATGTCATGTCATGTCATGTTATGTTATGTTGTGTTTATGTTATGTTGTTCAGTTTTGGTATGTCATGTTTGTTCCATTCAGTTATGCTGTGTATGTTATATGTTATGTCATGTTATGTTTATGTTATGTTGTTCAGTTTTGGTTTGTCGTGTTTGTTCCATTCTGTTATGCTGTGTCTGTTATGTTATGTCATGTCATGTTATGTTGTTCAGTTTTGGTATGTCATGTTTATTCCATTCTGTTATGCTGTGTCTGTTATGTCATGTCATGTTGTTCATATTTATTATGTCATATTTGTTCCATTCTGTTATGTTGTGTATGTTATATGTTATGTTATGTCATGTCATGTCATGTTATGTTATGTTGTTCAGTTTTGGTTTGTCGTCTTTGTTCAATTCTGTTATACTGTGTATGTTATGTTATGTCATGTTGTTATTCGATGTCATGTTGTTATGTCATGTCATGTTATGTTATGTTATGTTATGTTATGTTTATGTTATGTTGTTCAGTTTTGGTTTGTCGTGTTTGTTCCATTCTGTTATACTGTGTATGTTATGTTATGTTATGTTGTTATTCAATGTCATGTTGTTATATTATGTCATGTCATGTTATGTTATGTTTATGTTATGTTGTTCAGTTTTGGTTTGTCGTCTTTGTTCCATTCTGTTATGCTGGGTATGTTATGTCATGTCATGTTGTTCATATTTATTATGTCATGTTTGTTCCATTCTGTTATGTTGTGTATGTTATATGTTATGTCATGTCATGTCATGTAATGTCATGTTATGTTGTTATGTTATGTTGTTCAGTTTTGGTATGTCATATTTGTTCCATTCTGTTATGTTTTGTATGTTATATGTTATGTCATGCCATGTTATGTTCTTATTTTATGTTGTTCAGTTTTGGTTTGTCGTCTTTGTTCCATTCTGTTATGCTGTGTATGTTATGTTATGTCATGTTGTTATTCGCTGTCATGTTGTTATGTCATGTCATGTTATGTTATGTTATGTTATATGTCATGTCATGTTGTTCAGTTTTGGTTTGTCGTCTTTGTTCCATTCTGTTATGCTGGGTATGTTATGTCATGTCATGTTGTTCATATTTATTATGTCATGTTTGTTCCATTCTGTTATGTTGTGTATGTTATATGTTATGTCATGTCATGTCATGTCATGTTATGTTGTTATGTTATGTTGTTCAGTTTTGGTATGTCATGTTTATTCCATTCTGTTATGTTTTGTCTGTTATGTTTATGTTATGTTGTTCAGTTTTGGTATGTCATGTTTGTTCCATTCAGTTATGCTGTGTATGTTATATGTTATGTCATGTTATGTTTATGTTATGTTGTTCAGTTTTGGTTTGTCGTGTTTTTTCCATTCTGTTATGCTGTGTGTTATGTTATGTCATGTCATGTTATGTTGTTCAGTTTTGGTATGTCATGTTTATTCCATTCTGTTATGCTGTGTCTGTTATGTTATGTCATGTTGTTCATATTTATTATGTCATATTTGTTCCATTCTGTTATGTTGTGTATGTTATATGTTATGTTATGTTATGTTATGATGTTATGTTATGTTATGTTGTTCAGTTTTGGTTTGTCGTGTTTGTTCCATTCTGTTATACTGTGTATGTTATGTTATGTTATGTCATGTTGTTTTTCGATGTCATGTTGTTATGTCATGTCATGTCATGTCATGTCATGTCATGTTATGTTGTTCAGTTTTGGTTTGTCGTGTTTGTTCCATTCTGTTATGCTGGGTATGTTATGTCATGTCATGTTGTTCATATTTATTATGTCATATTTGTTCCATTCTGTTATGTTGTGTATGTTATGTCAGATACATATCTTAACCAAGTTTAGTGTTTTGTTCTTCTCTCATATTTAAATTATTAAAAAATGTTTTCCCTCATATTTTGCTGGTTTAATTGAACTTGTAGACAGACATCACTTTTTTTAAAACAAATATCCCCTCCAGACATCACTTTAGACCACTATTGTATATATTATTTATACTTAAATAGTAAATGATAAATGTTGTAGATTGACTATTTGTCCGTTTCTATGGTTAAAAGCATTCCTGTGTAGTGTCTTCGAGAGCGTGTTGGGTAGATATTTAACTGACTACACTGTTGCAAACGTCAGATTATGGTGCGATGCTTTACAGTAGTGGCCAAAAGTTATGTTCAGCCTAGGAAAATGTACCTCTTCAACCTTTATTAAAATATTAATTTGTTAAAGATTTAGTTAGAATATAGAATGTAGTTGTGCTTGGACTCAATTGTTTTATTTGTGATAATAACGCAATGAAACATGGCTATCAGACACAGACATTGTGAACACATACAAAATCAGAGAAAACAAAATATTAATAATTGATGTTGTAGTCGATTAATAAAATAAAGTAAATAAAACCTGTAGCTGGAGTTTGCCTTTTTTATATAAACACGATGATACCACAGTGTTTTGATATATACTGATTACCATGTTATGCAAGGCATTTTCAAGTTTAACATAGAGAGAGTGAAGTCTAAGTTGTGCCATTGCCATATAATCGGATGCATCGAAAGTCTGAACAGAAAAATCAGCCTTACCCCAGCGAACTAGTGTGGCTCTTCATGCCCTCTCAATATCTCCAGTCCCGTGAAAAGGTGCCGTTTGCATGTTTTGAGGATCTAACGGTTGGTCGTTTCAACCCCGAGCGAAGTCCCAGCACTTGTGGTCAGGCACGGGTTAATGAAACGCAACGGGGCCACACGCAGAGCTGCATTTCCTCCACTAGAGGGCCCTACATAGCGCACTGAACACCCTGCTGAGGGCCTCTGAGACCAGAAAGGGTTTATCAGAGCCTTAACTCCTCATGGATGAATGAGGAAGGGTTGATTATTGACATCATATTTACATTGCATAACTGCAATTAATACTCTATTAATTGAGCTGAATATGTGTGAGTGTTTGTGCATGTGTGTGTTTTGAAAGATTTGCTCAGATTAACAAACCCCCCCTCCAGTTTTCCACAATGCCTCTTTGTTAGTGGAAAACAGATTAGCAGGTCAAGTGACCGGAGGTGTGGGCGTCCCTGTACTCCTCTGCTCGATCCTTCCTTTTTAACGGTTCCGGTAAAGACCGTCAACTCACAAAACATCACACGCTGTGAGTACACTCGCTTATTTCTTATAGATACAGTGTTTGAGGCCTACAGGCGAGGAATTGTAAGCAATTGCATTTTTGGTGTGTGTTTCTCTTTGCCCGTGCATTTGGCTTAGGTGTTGATGCATGTTAACTAATATCATCACAATAGCATGTGATTTCTGTTTGTGTGTGCACTGCACATCTGCAGTGAAAGGTCGAGGGCTGCGAGGGGTCTTCCTGTCGGGAGGGGGCAGCGATGACGGTGACGTACTCACAGCAGGTGGCAGATGCGCGCCTGGGCACCTTTTACCGCCTGCTGCTGCGATGGAAAGGAAGCATCTATAAGCTGCTATATCGAGAGCTGCTGATCTTCACTGTGATGTACTGCACTATTAGCATCACGTACAGGTAAACACTGATCATTCGCCTCTTTACTCCGGCTTTACTGCCGACCATAGTGGGGGTACTATAGTAAAACAATGGTATCACAGGTGCTTTGATATGTACCATGACGTTGAGTGACCTAGAAAAAAATCTTTGTTACATCCAAGAATATCACGGTATCATGGTGCATGTCCAAAATATCTTTATTTTTTTTTATTGCAGATGTAAACGACATTACAACAAATAAACTTTACAATCAAAATGGATGCCAGTGTTATAATAGAAGAACAGTGGGAAGGAAAGTAAATTATATAGTAAAAAAAAGAGTCAAATTACACAATTTTTAACAAATCATTTTATAATTCCACAAGTTTCACACGTTTTTGGTTGTTAACTTTTTTTAGTGTCCTGATTAAGTAGTTCAAGTCACAAAGGAAATGATTAAATTTGGGTATTGATGATGAAAACTTACATTTATGAATATAGTATTTTGCCAGTAAGATACAAAATTCACGGGAATGGAGATATTGAGAGGGCATGAAGAGCCACACTAGGTCGCTGGGGTAAGGCTGATTTTTCTGTTCAGACTTTCGATGCATGTAATCTATGTCATGATTACAATGAGAAAAATAATCAATTATATCACACATGGTTAAATCAATAACAAAACTGGACTATGAAGCAATGAATTTGGACAAATCAGACCAGAATTCTTCGATAAGGGGGCACATGTAGAATCAATTGCTAGCCTGGATGCCAGACGAATTTAGCCCCGCCCACAAATTTTTTTGCACGGGCAGTTCGGTCTGGAATTGATCCGTAGAGAAGTAATTATGCCCGAACAGAAACTGTTCGGACCAATGAAATTGTCAGGGCGGGCTTTAGACGATGATGGACAGATGATAAACAGTGACGTAATCATCCACGTCATCAAAGGCGCTTGGGTTGAATTTGTTCTAATCCTAAACGGAGAACTTGTTCGTATGCGTTCGTTCACCTTTACTATTTCTCTCAGAAATGATGATCGTGTTGGTAAGTACTCTGTGTATCCTTAAATTCTTTTTTTACAACACCGGCAAAGATCGTTTACACTCATCTTCTTCTTCTAACGTTAGGCTACTTATTCCGGGCGTGCGTGCAGGGTTGCCAAGTTTTTACAACAGAACCCGCCCAATTGCTAACGTTACTCAAAACTAGCCAAAAACAAGCCCAATAGCTTCCCGGGGGGGTTCTCCGGGAAAATGGCATTTGTGGGGTAAAATGTGTGTTATTTTGGCTGGACTGCCTGCTAAATTTCGCATTCCTGGGTCTGTATATCACATAATTGGGGTCGCTTCAACCCGCGGACTTGGCAACACAGTGCAGTTGAGTTCTGTTGACATTTGACAACTAACGTTATGCGTCGCTCCTCTGATTGGTTGTAGGTCTATCCAATTGAGGTCTTTCCTGGTTCAGTTTAAACACGCCCCATAATCACAGCCCAACGGAGCAGAATCAGACTCATATTCTGACTAGAATTGAGTATGACAACGTCAGGCTAATCAATTGCCTCAATATTGGAATTACAAAAATTACAATTAACATTACCAAATTTAGATGTAATCTCGTTGGTTGGGTACATATTACGCAACATTTTTAAATGTAATTCTTTAACTTTATTTGGTACACAATTTATGTATAAGGTAGTGACCATGCTTTTTTCCAATTGATCTTATCTATTAGAGAATTCCAAAATAGTTTTCCCCTTGGGGTGATTCGTTTCCTTAACTGAAGCATGTTTCTTATAGATTTATTACCACATTTTGGGTCGTAAATACTCTTGTCTTCGATCAGGAAATTCTGTTCAATTTTAGCTATCTCATCAAAAGATAGATGACATCTCATTAAATGACCAAGTCCTTCTGGTATAGCTTTTACCACTGTGAGAAATTCCTTGTGTACACTCTAAAAAAAAAAAGGTTCTTCGTCGTAATCATATGGGAACCACTTTTGGTGCTATATAGCACCATATCTTAACATGTTCTGCATATGGAAGCGTGCTATATAGCACCTTAGTCAAGAACCTTTGAAGAACTGCTGAAGAACCACTGAAGCACCAAAATTGGTTCTATATAGCACTAAAAAGGTTCCCCTATGATTACGAGCCAAGAACCATTTTTGGTGCCATATAGAACCGTTTTTTTTGGAGTGGGAAATTGTATTTAGACATGAAATCATAATAAGAATAAACATTCCCTTGTGGATCTAGAATATCACAGAGATAATCAATACCTTTTTCATGCCAGTTTTTAAGGAAAATCGACTTGTTCTTTACCAAAATGTTCTCATTGTTCCACAGCTTCACAGAAATTGTGAACAAAACAAAGTTTCCATGCCGGAAGAGCTTGTTCGTGAAATTTAGAAAGCGTTTAGAAGGGGAGAAGTTACAGGTTAACAGAAATGTAAGCCCTCCCACGTTTTTAAAGCTATTGTGTTGGATAAAATACCAGATATAGTCTGGTGAATTAACACAATTCTTTGCCCAGTTCACTTTGAAAGTATTATTAATGTAAAAAAAATCAAGCATGTCAAAGCCTCCGTCAGCTTTTTTACCACATAAAACCTGTTCCCTTTCGTTCAGTCACTACGACGTACGTTAGTGACTAACGAATGGGGGTTTCGCTTAGAAGCCAATTATCTTCGAGAATTCAACAGCGCCCAATGGCAGTGCCAATGCCATGGGCATGCGGAATTTGCATGCGTAACTCCGCCCCACCTCGTGGGTATATAAGGAAGTACGCTGGCAACATCGCATTATGTTTCTGCTTTGGAGCCAAGAGTATCTCTTCACTCCTTCAAGCCTGATCCTGAGTCTTCGACAAAGCTTTGAGACGAGCAGCTTTCCAGAGGCGTTGGTGTTACGGCGCGTTCCAGTGATCATCATACTGCCTGCCTGCTGATCTGCGCAGTGGTCCGTCTGACAGCTGGTGTGTGGTCGCTGGGCGCTTCGGCGTTCTCTGCGAGGCTTTCCTCTCCTAAAAGAGCTTGCACGTGACGCGTCCTTTTCAGGATGTCTCGTCCGTGTACTTCTGGGTGTGGCCGGTTGCTTTCTTCTTCTGATGGGCACAAACACTGTCTGGTATGTTTGGGCTTTCAGCATGCCCAGGCAGCGTTTGTGGATGAGTCATGTTCCCACTGCGGGAATATGACCATCGCGGTGTTGCGGTCAAGACTCCATGACCTTCGTAAAGAAGTGAGAGTCCCCTCTACCACACCCCGATCTACTGAGTCCCCGAGGCCCAGTACTTCGGCTGGTGGTCAGGGTGACCTGACGGTTACGGTGTGGAACAAAGCCCCGACGCTCATGCCTCGGGCCACACCCCCGTCTTGCACACTGCAACCCGCGAGTGTCCAGACGCAGATCGCGGGGCCTGCTTCGGCCCCCCCGCGCATCTCGTTTGGCGCTCCAGAGGAGGATGCGATGTCGGTCACCGCATCACAAGGTGGGCTCGAGTCCTCTGAGGATGATGACTCGGCTGTGTTGCCGCCTTCGGGCGTTCCAGCATTGCCCGAGTCGGACCCAGAGCTGACAGCCATGCTGTCTCGGGCAGCCGCGAGCTTAGGGATAGAGTGGAACCCTCCGCCCTGTCCCGAACGCTCAAGGCTCGATGATTGGTTTTTGGGAGCCCGCGCTGACAACCGTCAGTCCCCGCCCCCAATACCTTTCTTTCCCGAGCTGCATGAGGAACTTGCGCGGTCCTGGAAGTCCCCGTTGTCTTCCCGTGACCGGTCAGCGACTTCCTCCGCCTTCTCCGCCCTCGATGGGGCGGCGGCTAAAGGGTACACTGGGGTCCCCCCAGTTGAACGTTCTGTTGCGATGCAACTGTGTCCTCAGAGCGCTTCAACTTGGCGCGGCGATCCAAAGCACCCCTCCAAAGCCTGTCGATTCACATCAACCTTGGTGGCGAAATCGCACAGAGCCGCGGGGCAGGCCGCCGCTTCTTTGCATGCCATGGCGATCCTTCAGGTCTACCAGGCCAGGATCCTCAAGGACATGCACGAGGGTGAAGTTGATCCGGGGCTCTTAAATGAGCTGCGTGCCGCCACCGACCTCGCTCTCCGGGCGACGAAGGTGACCGCACGCTCCCTGGGTCAAGTGATGTCCACAAACGTGGTCCAGGAGCGTCACCTTTGGCTGAACCTGGCAGATATGCGGGACACCGAGCGAACCCGGTTCCTCGATGCCCCCATATCCCAGGCCGGCCTCTTCGGCGGGGCGGTTGAGGACTTTGCCCAACAGTTCTCAATCGCCCAGAAGCAGACTGAGGCTATAAAACACGTACTGCCCCGGCGGCCAGCTGCTGCCTCCACCCAGCCGCCGGCACAGTCGCCTCAGTCTGCTCCACGCCGAGGACGCCCTCCTAAGGCTCCCGCCCCTCCCACCCGGTCCAAGCAGCAGCCTTCACCCGGGCCGGGTCGCGGAGGAAGCCGTAGGAAGGCGTCCAAGTCCCCTCAGGCCGCCCCGCGCCCCGCTAAACGCCAGGCCAAGCGGCGCTCCTGAGACGGACGGCTCAGGGATGGGAAATTCTTTCGAGGAGATGGTAGCAGGACCACTCCTTCCCCCGGTGGAGGGCCGGGGGAGAATCCTTTGTTCAGCTGCTGGCCCACGGGTCAGCAGCACCCTATTTTGGTCAAAGAAAGAATTAACACTCCCATCCCTGAGCCCACAGAGTCCGGCGATGACAGTGCGCGCCACCCACGGGTCCCGCCACTCGCATCCCACTCTGTCGCCAGCCTCCTGGCAGAGCAGACCCCAGTGGAACGTGCGTCCTTCCCTGGTCTCCTCTGTCAGGACGCAGCAGTCAACCGTGCCCCCGCACCGGGACGCCCCTCAGCCTCCCATGTCCGGGCCGGTGACGCTGCATCGCTGCAAGCCCACACCGGGTACGTCTGTGCTCCGAATGACCCCGCTGGCGCAGTTTTTGGAAGTCTGGCTTCAGCTTCCAGGGCTGTCCCGCTGGGTCGCGCGGACCATCAGGCGCGGCTACGCGATTCAGTTCGCGCAGGTTCCTCCCTGCTTCCGGGGAGTCCGCTCCACTATGATCGGGGCCAATGTCCCCGTCATGCGAGCGGAGATTGCCACCCTACTGGCGAAGGGTGCGATCGAACCTGTCCCTCCAGCCGAGATGAACTCCGGGTTTTACAGCCCGTACTTCATCGTACCCAAAAAGACCGGTGGGCTACGGCCAATCCTGGACCTGCGCGTCTTGAACCGTTACCTTCACCGGTTTCCGTTCAAGATGTTGACAGCGAAACGCCTTTTCGAATGCGTTCGTCCAGACGATTGGTTTGCAGCGATCGACCTGAAGGACGCCTACTTCCATGTCTCCATTCTACCTCGACACAGACCGTTCCTACGGTTTGCTTTCGAGGGGCGGGCATATCAGTACGCAGTTCTACCATTCGGGCTATCTCTGTCCCCTCGCGTCTTTACGAAGATTGCCGAGGCAGCCCTTGCGCCCCTTCGGCAGCACGGGGTTCGCATCCTGAATTACCTCGACGACTGGCTCATACTGGGTCACTCTCGGGAGCAGGTTTGCGGACACAGAGATCAGGTGCTCCATCACCTAGCCCGTCTGGGCCTTCGGGTCAGGGAGAAGAGCAAACTTTGCCCCGCGCAGAGGATCTCTTTTCTCGGTATGGATATCGACTCGGTTGCCATGTGCGCGCAGCTTTCGAGCGAGCGCGCGCAGTCTCTGCTGACTTCCCTTCGTCAACTCGAGGGCAAGAATGCGGTTCCACTGAAACTATTTCAGAGGCTCCTGGGGCATATGGCATCTGCAGCCGCGGTGACGCCGCTCGGATTGCTTCATATGAGACCGCTTCAGCACTGGCTACGCGATCGAGTCCCGAGATGGGCATGGCGGTCTGGCACGCTCCGGGTACAAGTGACTCGGGCCTGCTTACAGACTCTCACCCCGTGGTCGAACCTCGAGTTTCTACGGACCAGAGTGTCCTTAGAACGAGTTTCCCTGCATACTGTTGTATCAACAGATGCGTCATCCACCGGGTGGGGTGCCATGTGCAATGGACAAGCAGCCGCGGGCTCCTGGACAGGACCCCAGCGCCTTCTGCATGTCAATTGCCTCGAGTTACTGGCAGTACGGTTCGCCCTGCACCGCTTCCGAGCGTTGCTGAGGGGTCAACATGTACTAGTCAGGACAGACAACACGGCCGTAGTAGCATACATCAACCACCAGGGCGGTCTACGCTCCCGCCGTATGTCTCAACTCGCCCGCCATCTCATTCTATGGAGTCAGAAGCACCTGAGGTCCCTTCGTGCTGTCCACATCCCGGGAGAGTTGAACTGTGCAGCCGACGAGCTGTCACGGATTCAGCCCCTCCCCGGAGAGTGGAGACTCCATCCCCAGACGGTTCAGCTGATATGGGAACGGTTCGGCGACGCACAGGTAGACCTGTTTGCCTCCCAGGACTCTTCCCATTGCTCCCTGTATTATTCTCTGACCGAGGGCACCCTCGGCACGGATGCACTGGCGCACAGCTGGCCGTCAGGGCTACGCAAATATGCGTTTCCCCCAGTGAGCCTTCTTGCACGGGTACTGTGCAAGATCAGGGAGGACAAGGAGCAGGTCATTTTGGTCGCCCCGTATTGGCACGGCCAGACCTGGTTCCCAGAACTTCTACTCCTTGCGACAGCCCCTCCCTGGCCTATCCCTCTGAGACCGGACCTTCTCTCTCAGAGACGGGGCACTCTTTGGCACCCGCGTCTGGCGTTCTGGAAGCTCCACGTGTGGCTTCTGGACGGGACGCGGCAGGTTTGAGTAGTCTTCCACCTGCGGTGGTCGCTACCATCACTTCGGCTAGAGCTGAGTCTACACGACGTCTCTATGCTTTGAAGTGGAACCTCTTCGTCACATGGTGCTCTTCCCGCCAAGAAGACCCCTGGAAATGCCCGATCGGGTCTGTGCTATCGTTTCTCCAGGAGGGGGTGGAACGAAGGCTGTCTCCTTCCACCCTTAAAGTGTATGTGGCCGCAATATCTGCCTACCACGATCTCCTGGGGGACAAAAAGGTAAGTCAGCACGACCTGATCATCAGGTTCCTGAGGGGGGCGAGGAGACTGAATCCTCCTCGCTCTCCTCTCGTACCCTCTTGGGACCTCTCAGTAGTTTTAAGTGCTCTGCAGAGGCCTCCATTTGAGCCTTTGCGGTCAGCTGAGATTAAATTCTTGTCTATGAAGACTGCTCTGCTGACCGCATTGGCCTCGCTTAAGAGGGTCGGGGACCTGCAAGCATTTTCGGTTGACGAAGCGTGCCTAGAGTTCGGGCCGGCTAACTCTCACGTGATCCTGAGACCCCGGCCCGGATATGTGCCCAAGGTTCCCACCACTCCGTTCCGAGACCAGGTGGTGAACCTGCAAGCGCTGCCTTTGGAGGAGGCAGACCCAGCCTTGGCATTGCTCTGTCCAGTACGCGCTCTCCGCGCCTATGTAGACAGTACGCGATGTTTCAGGACCTCAGACCAGCTCTTTGTCTGTTATGGTGGAGAGCGGAAGGGAAGTGCTCTCTCGAAACAGAGGTTGTCTCACTGGATAGTGGACACCATTGTTTTGGCTTACCAGCAGCAAGGTCGACCATGTCCCCTTGGGGTTAGGGCACACTCCACCCGGAGTGTGGCCTCCTCTTGGGCTTTAGCACATGGCGCCTCGCTAACAGACATCTGCAGAGCTGCAGGCTGGGCGACACCCAACACATTCGCCAGATTCTACAATCTCCGAGTGGAGCCAGTGTCCGACTATGTACTCGCCCCTACGGGTGGCCGGTAATGGGCCAGGCTCAGGTGTCTTCGCTTGCTCGCCATTCCACTCCAAGGACTGGATACGTGCGATATTTTCCTCAGGTGAGCTCCCCGAGAGCCCTGAGCTCCTCCAGCACTGCTGACGCCGACATCAGTTCAGTCTGCCCTTTCGAGCCCAGACCCTCATGTCCGGCCAGGTGCTCCGTGTGCATGGTTCCCCTCCGGCGACCCCCACACGAGTATTCCCACCGTAAGCCTCCTCAGCGAGCAGGTGTCTTTCCCTCGGCAAGTCCCTGCCACCCCTAGGGTTAAAAATCCACCTTCGGCTGGTACCCTTCCATATGCAGCCCTTAGCGGGTCATATGTGTATTCTTAAGTCCTCCCTACGGGTAGGCATCTTGGCATTCCCTCACTGGGATATGCTTCCCAGTGTACCTTGGTATTCCTGTGATAAGTGGGAGTCCTTCGTCCGTACTAGTCTTACGACAGGGTACTCTCACTTACGCAGGGCACTGGATGACGGCTGAGTGGCGTTGTTGTATTGGAACCCCCATTCGTTAGTCACTAACGTACGTCGTAGTGACTGAACGAAAGGGAACGTCTCGGTTACGTATGTAACCCTCGTTCCCTGAGGAGGGAACGGAGACGTACGTTTCCTCTGCCACGTCAGCCGTGCTGCTGGAACGCGGAGTTCAGTCTTGGCTCCTGCAGCAGTAACATAATGCGATGTTGCCAGCGTACTTCCTTATATACCCACGAGGTGGGGCGGAGTTACGCATGCAAATTCCGCATGCCCATGGCATTGGCACTGCCATTGGGCGCTGTTGAATTCTCGAAGATAATTGGCTTCTAAGCGAAACCCCCATTCGTTAGTCACTAACGTACGTCTCCGTTCCCTCCTCAGGGAACGAGGGTTACATACGTAACCGAGACGTTTTTTCAAATGCTGATGTTTGTTTGTCCAAAAAAAGTTTAATCCAAAATATCTCAAAGTACCATAATATTACCATCTGACATCATCACTGTACCATGGTACCACCACATGTTTTTGTAAGGACATACAATTACAAAAAAAAAATTACCATGTTTTTCTAACATTTACCATACTAGTAGCATATTATTTCTGTATTTTTGTACAATGTAAACATCATGCTACATTAATTTCAGAACCAACTGTATCAGATATCATACCCTGTGCTTTTTTATATAGTACTTTAAATGGTATTTTAAAGAATACTATGGTAAAATTACTACTATAGGCTACTTTGATACTATCGTAGTAAATCCATGTACCATGCTTTTTCAAGTTAAAGCAAATACTTTAATGCCATCACCATGTTTATTTTTTAACATTTACCATAGTATTAGACAAGTATAGTATTTCTGTAAATACATTGGACTACCATGTAAATACCATAATTGTACCATGATACTACCCCTGTACTTTTTTGCCTGGGTAAACTTTATATGGTACTTTAAAAGGCATGTTTTTAAAATACCATGGTAAAGAAACAGTTATACTATGATACTTGGATATTACCATTGTACTAAATGATTACTATAGGCTAATTATATACAGTACTATGGCATTAGTTAATTTGGTACATGATGTCCAAACATGCCAAATGCATATACCATGGTATATATCAAGTTAAAGCAAATGTAATGCCATCACTGTGTTTATTTTTGAACATTTACCATATTAGACATGTATTGTATTTATCTAAGTGCATTGGAGTACCATAAATACCATAGTATATTAATTTCAGTACTAATGGTATATTTCAAAGTATCATGTGATACCATAATTGTACCATGATTGACTTTTTTGTAAGGGTAAACTTTATATGGGACTCCAAAAGGTATCTTTTTTAAATACCATGGTAAAAAAACAGTAATATTATGATACTTTAATATTACCAGGGTACTAAATGATTACTATTGGCTAATCATATGCCATGCCATTAGTTAATATGGTCCAAAAAACAGGATAATACCATGGTACTTTATAATTATTATTATTATTATTTTTTTTTTTTACTTGCATCTTTATTGAAGTTTTATAATAACAACAAAATAATAAAATAATAAAAAAATAAAATATATATATATATCCTACATTGAACCAAATCAACTGAGGCCTAGGTGGAGGTATCTAGTACAATTGAAACAAAAAATAAGTCAAATTATGATCTTTGGAAACACTGAATAATAAACCATACATATTACATATGCAATACTTCTTTCATCTTTTGTGCAAAATTACCAGAACCCAATCCGTAGAATCTCACAGACTCAACACATAATGCATAGTTATATAATGAGGAACAGTTATGCAGTCTCTAGGGCAAGAAAATTGGTCCATTTTCTCCATTTTTCCTTAAAAGATGATTCTCTTAACCTTATAGTGTAGGTAAATTTTTCCATTATGAAAATGTTTTGAATTATATTTGTCCATTGCTGTTGATCTGGGATGATCGATTTGAGCCAAAGTCTAGTAATAGCCTTTCGGGCAGCAGATAACAAAATCTTGGATAAATAAAGATCCTCCTTCCGCACACTTTCTGTGATGTTTCCAAGAAGCAAAACTTTACAATCCTTTGGGATCCTGTATCCCAGTACCTTCTGTAATGTACTGTTAACAATAGTCCAAAATGGTTGAATTTTAGGACATGTCCAGAAGATGTGAGCATGGTTTGCGTCCCTACTACCACAGTCCCTCCAACAGTCTTGAGGTATCCCAAGTTGTTTACTCTTCAAATAAGGAGTTATGAAAAACCTTATAAAACACTTCCAATTAAATTCTCTCCACTGTTGGGAGTTGGTGGAGGTCTGGAGTAGACGGCATGTTTGGTACCATTCCTCCTCTGTGAGGACAATCTTTAATTCAGACTCCCATTTTGTTTTTACATAGAGTGTAGTGTTTTTCAAGTTCTCCATCAAACTCCGATAGAGTTTAGACACAGTCTTATTAGTCTTTTGTTGATAAGCGCCACACATTATTTCAATAAGAGGGTTTACCACGTCAGAAGAAGTCCCCTTAATTTCTTTGCAGTAGTAATCTCTCAATTGCAAGTATCTGAAAAGGTCATGGTTATTTAGATCGAAACTATCCTTTAGCTCCTGAAAACTCTTCATCTTGTTATTTTTAGTTGCTATACAGAAAGCTGTCAGTCCCCTATTCATCCAATCCTTAAAAGTCCTGTCATAAATACCCGGCTTAAAACTATTGTCCAGTGCGATCCATTTTAGTATTCTTTGATCATTTTTAAGTTTCAATTGTTTAATCAAAGAGAACCATATTTCAAGAGAAAATTTAACTATAGGATTCAGACCCTTCCTTAAAGTGTCATCTAGGCCTTCCTACCATGGTACTTTGATGTACTACGGTACTAAATGATTACCAAATGCATATACCATGGCATTTTTATATTTTCAAAATACTGCAAAAAATGTAATAATGGTATTACCTACCATGGGACATCTCTAAAACACGGTGTTACCATTGTACCATGTCCAAAAATCATGATAATACCATAGTAAAGAAAACAGTAATATTATGATACTTTAATACGACCAGGGTACTAAATGATCACTATTGGCTAATCATATGCCATGCCATTAGTTAATA